>PVHP010003849.1:0-75235 GCA_004024765.1 Zapus hudsonius
GTTACATTGCGTAATCTAATTCTTTCAAATTCATCCATTTTCCCTCCAAATTTCATAAGTTCATTTTCTGTACCGCTGAGTAAAATTCCACAGTGTATATTCAACCATATTTTCATTATCTAGTTACCCACCAGTGGGCATCTAGACTGATTTTATTTCTTATCTATTGTAAATACAGCAGCAATAAACATGAATGAGCAAGCATCTTTGTAAAAGAGTGTGGAGCATTTAGGGTATATGCCCAAGAGAGGTATAGCTGGGTACTCTGTATGTCATATCGAAATAAATAAATCAATAAAGCAGCCATTTGCCAAGTGGGTTAATGAAATGAACAGACAGTTCACAAAAGAAGAAAAACCAATGGTCAATATGTATTCTAAAATGTATTCAGCATTCCTAGTCATCAGGAAAAGGCAAATTAAAACCATCTTGAGATACCACCACACCCCAGTCAGAATGGATATCATCAAAAAAAAAACCCTGACAGCAAATGCAGGCAATGGTTTAGGAAAAGAATACCCATTATTCACTGCTGGTGGGGATATAAACTAGTGTACTCATTCGAGAAATCAGTATGGAAGTTTCTCAAAAAGCTAGAAATAGAGCCAGGTGTGGGTGACACACATCTTTAATCCCAGTACTCAGAGACAGAGGTAGGATGATCACGAGTTCAAGGCCAGCCCAAGACTGCATAGTGAATTCCAGGTCAGCCTGGGCTAGAGCGAGACCTTATCTAGAAAAAAAAAAAATAGAAACAGAAATTCGATATGATCCAAATGTAGCACTCTGAGGCTAGGAGTCTTAATATATTCTACCAGGTTTAGTCTTTATACAGAGTCCACAGTTAGTCTTTTAACTCTAGAACTATGGATAAGTTTTACAAAGGGATTCTCTAGACTGTCACGTTTCAAGTTGATTGGCTCTCTGGACAGACCGAAGTTATACCCTTGGGGACCAGCCTCCAGCACTGAAGGCAGCTGACAGGTTTCTCTCCCTTGAGCTTTGCCTACCCTGTACTTGGACTTTTGTTCAACCTTAGACAAAAGGTATTCATGTCCTGATCGTCCTTTGTTCTCCTAAATGGATCTTCCAGATGTGAGAAATCTGAGATCAGTTACCAAACGTTGGCCTCCTCTCTGCTTTCCAGCAGCTGGACTTTGTCAAACTCTTGGGCTTCTCTTTCTGTGCAAACCAACCCACAAGCACTCAAACCGCAACTCAGCTGAGGCAAAACACCAAATATCTCATTGGGGCCCTGCTCATTTTCTGGGTTCTCCAACCAAACCTCTCACTTGCCACCCAAACTTTTCCTGTCCTGCAAATGCACCCCACCTGGGACTCTAACTCTCCCTCAAACATGGGTCCTTCCTCCATTACATACCTGGGACTTGTTCCCCACTCTCTTTCATTGCCTTGAACCAGAGAACTGTGACTGTTCTCTTAGGTCATGAGTGACTCTGGGTTCAGTGGGTCATTCTGTCCTCAGCACTGTGTTTACATCTCTATGGCAGGAACTCTACAAACCATGGATAGGATCCATTTGTATGTGGTTTCCTCATGCAGAAGCTTTGGGGGGCAGGAATTCATTCTCATTTCTGCGGCCCAAAGGAGTAATTACGCTCATTGAATGGAGGAGATTCGTTCTTTTTCGGTTCAATTATTGATTAACACTTCTGGGAGCTGTTCAAATTCTCTCCCACTTTGGACAGCGAATGTTTCATGTTCTATCCACAACCATCAACCTGGCATAAGTCATCATGACTTTAAATTATTTTCTTTCCATCTATCATTGTGACATACAAGCTTGTCTCCACACCAGACCACTCGAGATCATAAATGAAAATGCCAGTGGCGATGTTTTATTCCAAAAGTTATTCTGAGTTCCAGAAATAATGACAACTGGAAAAAAAATACCCAAGCTTTTCTCCTGTCTAAAACCTAAAATTCCGTAGCACAAATGATGAAAAAAATGATAAAAGCATTAAATATGTGGAGATGATACCAAAATATTTAGTAATTCGTGTTCTTTATTCTCTATATGCGGTGTCGTGGTTTCTAGCTAAATGTTAGGCTGCCAAGCAGAGTCAGGCTTGTTTCTCTGGTCAAAGACAGGATGATAGCTTATGCTGCCTCTCAAACAGTTCCCAGTGACACACGTGAAGCCTGGCTGACTGAATTCCTGACACAGCCCAAGCTCCACTAAGTTCTGTAGCCACGAGAAATCCTGGTTCTCTCCCTCTGTATACTTTTCATTATAGTCAAGTGTAGATTTTGTTGTTGCTGTGACAATTTCCCAGGAAATGTATGGACACATTTTTCCAATTCAGAACTTTCCACCTCTCAGAAAGTAGTCGACAAACCAGAAACTGCCCAGTGAATGAATTCAGCAAAGTCATCAGCATCATTAGGAGAGGCTCAGACATGTACTTCATACTAAATGATCTTTAAAAATAGCCAACACATGGGGAGGGGGGGCATTGGGGAATTGGGGATAACAAATCATTGTTTGCCCACTAAATAATGTAACTCATTATGGTCAATAAATATATATATTAAAATTTTAAAAAATAGCCAACACAATATTGGCCCAATGTATCTAATTTTGAATAATAAAGATATATATATGTATATATATATAAAACCTTCTGAGTGAGAATAATATGTGGGGGATTTTTGAGTTCTAAAATCTTGATTTCAAAAATAATACCATTTTAATATTTGCCTATTTGCAAATATGCTGCTTCTCAATGAACAATGTCTCCCATAGCTAGGCACGACTTCATCCTCCTCCTCCTCCTCCTCCTAAATGTGACCTGGCCCTGTGACTCAGTTGATAAAATGTGGAGGAAGTAACCTCACATGGCTTCTGAAGTTTGGCTAAAGGAAGTCTGTCAGTTTCTGACACATAAGGGCCTGGAGGCTCCAGAATGGGGGAGAACAAGTGTGGGCATCGGGTCCACAGCCCCGGCCAGCTCATCCCAGAAGCAGACCAGCCACATACTCAGCACAACCAAGGCTTCGATGGCTCCAGCTTTATTGGCAGCTAAATGTTACCAGGAGACATCAAGCGAGGACCAGCCAATTCAGAACCATAAAAGTTCATATCAAACGATGTGCTGAGATTGAAGTTTCAGGGAGGATGTAGCCAGGAGAAATCAGACTGAGAAACAAATCCAATGTTGGAATTTCAGTCATAGTAGGGTTCGACACATTATCTCTCCAAAATAGCATTTTATCCACTAAGAGAGGGACTTCGGCATCCCCAAAGAGAAATCATCTTCAAGAAGCCTTCCACTTGGACATGGCATCAATTTAGGCTTACGTAATTTTACTGCTTCTTGTCCCTATAGGTGGTAAAGAATTCTACCATTGTATCACTCAAGCAATAAAGCAGAACATTGCAGTCCCCTGAGACTACAGAAATGCAGTTAATGGGGGGAGACCCAAGTTTTGTTTCCTTCCAGGCTGTGAGTTAGAAGTCTAGGAATTGTCACCCCAGTTCCATGAGCAGGTGAATGACTCTCCTTCTCCTCTTCCCTGCTGTAAGCCAGCACAGGAAAATGTCATCTCCAATAGCATGGTGGTGAGTCTACGAGCGGTCACCTTGTCTCTCTGCTCTGCAAAGCTAGGGATCCCTCTCAGCCCCAGAAGGGACAGAGCAAGCCTGCTTTCCATGATGTTGTGATAAGGTTAACTTACTGCATAAGTACAGTTACCACTAGTTAAAACTGAATTTTGTTAATAATTATAATGGCAGCTAAATGAGTATAAATAGAGCCTCCTATGATTGAGGGGGAGGAATTTTTGGTTTTTTAAAAAAATTATTTACCCCAAATATGTCATGCGGCATCCCATATCTAAATATCAAAACTAAGTCTGATTAAAAGAGATGGGATCCAAGGTGATGTCTGCTGAACCTCTCTGACCGCTCTGAGATAATCCTGGGAAGCCACAAATGAATAGATATCTAGATAATCTCAGCCAAGCGCATTCAACTAAGACCTCCCCTTTTTAAGAGACTTCTCATTTTTGATACTGATATTTACATTTATTTGAGCCCTGACCCCAGAGCATTTGTTTGGGGCCAAAGTCCCTGGGCCAGATTTCGCCAGAGCTTCTCCTCTCTGCCCTGAGTTCTGGATCAATCTTATATCCAACAGCAATGGTTTCCATTCTAAAGCAACATAAAGTTGTGACGGTCACCATGCACTGTCCCTGGACTAACTTCTTGAATGCTGCCTCCAGCAGGTACAAACCTTGATTCTGTCACATATAACAGACACAGCACGTGCCACACGATGTGTCAGTTAGCTGTCACTGTACTAACAACAGAGACCACAAACTTGCTGGTGTAAACAAGATACAGTTATTATCTTGTCACCCTCACTATGTGTCAAGATCCCGGCATGGCTTTAGCTGAGTCCTCTGCTCAAGGGCTCCAAGGTCAATGTGTCAACTAGCTAAACCTTCATTTTTAGGCTTCATTAGAGAAAGCTTTGCTTTCAACCTCCCTGAGAATGCTGGCAGAATCTCTCTCTCTCTCTCTCTCTCTCTCTCTCTCTCTCTGGAGTTCTAAAACAGGAAGCTCTTCTATCTACCAGCTGAGGAACACTTATTACCAGAAACCACTCCCTTGGGTTCTAAAGACTTGACTCCTTCCATTTCTCACTGAAGCCTTCTACCACTCCCCGACTTCTAGTGCTACCCAGAGAAAAGGGCTCATGTGGCCAGACACTGTGTAGGATACTGTAGTCTCATGGCGCCCATGGCAAAATGGGAGATGAAGACGGGAGAATCCCCCAGAAGTTTGGAGTCCATCTACCCTAATGAAAGCATCAATAAATGATGAGAGACCCTGCCTCCCCCAAGGTGGAAGGTCAGGACATCCAAGATTGTCTTCTAAGCTCCACCTGTGTATCATGGCACAGGTGCACGTGCCCTGCACACATGGACACACAGCAAAAATAAAAACAAATAAATAAATGGTTCATATGTCACTGAGGCTCACCTAGACAAGCTCACTCTGTGAAGGTCACTTGATCGGTCAGTATCCTTACGTTGTACAATCCCTGTCACTAGTCAATGCACCATAGTCACGGGAAAACCGCAAGGAGGCTAGCTTGGAATTCTGCCCATCATATGTTATAATTACATTCCACAAATTTCTGGTCAGGACAGGTTCATTACTATAATCAATTACAGTCTCAGTGGCCTCGTACAATCCGTGTTTCCTTCTTTCCTACTTTGGAGGGACTTTCATTCATAGCAGACATTGTGATCTGAAAACCGGAGCTCTTCGGGCTAAGAGCTCTGCTGCTTGGTAAGACCCTGAGTTTTCTACTGGATCTTTCATGCTCTTCTGGCGGATCAGGAAACAGAGAGTAAGGAAATGTTTTTGAGTGAACGTATGGACTAGATCTGCTGGTGGCCTAGGTGACACATTCTTTTGGCCAGGACTGGTCACGCAGTTGCTATAGTTTGCAAAACCATCTGGGAATTGTAGATTGTATGCCAAGAAGAAATGGGAAATGTTGAAGCCTGATTCCCTCTCTGCCTAACTTCTCTTTCCTATTTAATTTCTGATATGGTCTAGTATGCTTCCTGATCTAGTTGCCAAATATAGACATTAAAATAATGAGGTTGCCAAGATATCTAACTATTGACTTTAAGGATATCCTTTCAACAACTGAGGTTCCGCGGACCAAGTATAAAACACAGAACTTCATTCTCACCATAAGTAGAAGTTTGCTAACAACTAATGAACCAATTAAAGCTGAGAATAAACGAAAGGAAAACTTTTGGAAGTCAAAGAGGGACAAACATACATCTGTTTTAAAAGCCATATTCAGACTGTTTTGTATTATCAAGGAAGTTCCTGGTCATTTTCAAAAATGCCTTCTGAAGTTGTCTCTTCAGACACTTTCTAGGGTGATTGAGTTTAGTTTTAGGAAATTTCAAAGAAAACAACATATTTATAGAGAGTTACTATTTTTGCCCCTGGGTAAAGAGTCTGCTCTCCAATTCTGAGTAAGATGTAAGAGTAGTTTTAAATCTCACCTTGAAAACAAAAATTATCCCATTCCATTTCCAGTTTCCTAATGTAGAGGGTGCTGGGTAGTGCAGAGCATCAGAAGATTCTGGAAGCCCTTGAAATGCTCTAGACTTCATACATCCATTCTTGTAAACATCTTGAAGTGTTCACATATATATTTCAAAGGGTTAGGAAGGCTGCTATTTATTATATAAACATCACTCTCCACGTCAGACTTCATTGATTTCCAAACTGCTTTTCCTATTTATTTTTTTCTGTTCAAAGACTTCCTATATAGATTTTGGCATGAGTCTTTAACCAGTTCTCAAAACCTTGTTTGTTTTTTCAAGTCCCAAAAACCACCTCTCAAGCCTCCTCGGGAAGGCGAGGTAAGAGATGTAAAGAGTGGCAAAGGGGTTCCTTCATGGAGTCCAGCAGAAATGTCTACTTGGAGTGATTTTAATTGATGTCTGAAGGCTTTATCCATGGTTCCTATATATGTGATAAAAATTGTGATAAAATAAATTTCGAAGTAGATACTTCAACCATTTTTTGTTAAACTCAGTTATGAGCCACATACTACAATCTCGTCACTAACTCTGAGTTCATAATACAGAAATTTGGGGAGATTATATAGAGACAAAATCCTCAAAGTGAATTTCTTGGCCAGTTATCTTTACTATCATGTTCTGTATGTCCATTGCAAAATGCTATTTATTTTTTATATCTCACCAAAGCATAAAACAGGGAAATTAAAGCTGAGACAGAATATAAATTCTTCACTGACACATACCACACATTCATGGTGTATATATACATACAACACACACATACCAAATATACTCTTAATTTGTGAATTTGACCCATATTAAACAATTTTTATAACCTGGACAGTTTATAGCTATACAATTTAATCAACCCTCATTTGATTTTAAAATAAATATATTCAGATCGTCATAGTCTATCATCTATCTTTGATTGTTATAAAACAAGGACTCTGAGATAACAAGCCAGGAAATGATCCATCTCTTCTCTTACTACTGTTTCCCACCCAAAAAAAAAAAATCCATGTAATTCTACTTCAGAGGAAAACTCTAATCTCAATAATCAATCAGGGTCCTGTTCCTGTTATTGCTGGTGATAAAGAAGCCACAGATTTTCATATTTTCACTAGGGGCACTGATCTGAATGCCTTCCTTTTTACTTGGTTTTATTTGTTTGAATAGGGTCATCCACCAAAATGATCTAAGAAAGAGACATTGTCAAGCAGTCTAACCGCCTTAGCTGTTTGTATATGATGGAAAACTCGTTATTATCCAGCTGTGTCTTTTCTACAGAAGAGGCACACAGAGGGCAGGGTCCCCTAAAGTTCAACAACCTCACTGTCTGTGTTGTAAATTGCCTATTGACCTTGAAATACTAAGTGACTTTTTAGTGGCGATCAGCTCTGGATCTCAGGGTGGTGTAGTGTAAGTCTGGAGATCTAGGCTACCATCAACCCTTCAGGGGGCTGAGGAAGAAGTACACTCCTACGGACATTAGAAGCCAAAAGAAAGCTCCAAGCATTGACCACGCTGTTCCCATGCTGAGTTCTACAGCAGGAAAATAATTGCATGCTTATTTCTCTTTCTTCCTCTCTCCAGAAACACATCTTTGTTTTCCCCACTCCTTCTCGCCTCCCTTTTTATTTTGCTTGTTTTGATCATTTTAACAAAATGGGTTTGGAGTTCTTGGGCCATTCAACAACACAGCAGAAGATGACAGACACACACCAAGTCTACATTTAGATAAAGGACAGTGACGAGGACAGCAAAACTGAACGTTTAACAGGCTCCAAATTCCGAGTCTATTATGACTAATGACACAGCCCCAAAGAAGCAAAAGAAACCTGTGTCTGTCTGTGCAGGCACAAGTGTCTACTTTCAACTCTTGTTAACCACAAAGTGGAGAGTTGGAATTATATGTTTGTGAAAACTGTGTTTAGACCTAAAATAAACTTCAAAACCCAAAGCCAAAGGAGAAACAGGGCAACGCTGTATTTTACTAAGCTGCTTTCTATCAACTTGGAGTTCACCCAAAACTGAGGTTTCACTGAGCTTGAAACTTATCAGACTTCCAACTCCAAAGAAGGGAATTATGGAACCAGGGAGGAGAAGATCCAATGGCAGTGTCCCCTTGGTGGATTCTGAACTTGCTAGAAACTGAAGCGATGCCTCCACCCTGGAAGCCACTTAAAAGACAGAAGTATTCTCATGGTCATCCAAAGCCAGATGTTTCTCTGTAGCCAAAGCCAAAACCACCAGCCCCCTTCTGGGGGGACGCTTCCCTTCAGTGCAACCCATAATCCCCTGACCTCCTCCAACCATCCCCTTACCCTATGGAAACTCCAGAGAAACAGAAAAGCGATGGTTTGAATCTTCAACTTTTCTTCCCCTTGTGTCAGCCACACAGACGTAAGGCCCATCAGTACAAGTCAGCTCACAGTGTGCTTCGTTAAGAAGTAGACTGTGACCAGTCTACTGAGACAGCTATAGACAATCAATATCTAGAACCCGCTGTTTTAATTTGACAGGATCATGGGGTCAGTTTATTCTCATCACAACTGCATTTCATGTCTTGTGTTTCGTGTTCTTGGAACCTAGAAAAGCATCTGTCTTTAATGAACTGGAAAGTTCAAAAGGAGAGTTCTCTTTACCACTTTTAATTTGAGAAGTGCCACTCTGAAAGATCCAGTTTCTCTCTCAGTTGTGAGGGGCAGCTTCTGGCCTGAGCAAATTCAGCAAGTGCTGCCCTTCTCCAAATGATTTCATACGGGTCTAGGCTTGGTGTTGACGGACAGCTTTACAGCTTTGTTCCTTGAACTTGACCAGGTCCTCTGGGAAGCAGGAAACAAGACAGGATTAGAAATGAAAGATATTTATTATGGCAAGTCCAGAAAGGGAAAAGAAGAAAAGGAAGAGAGCAGGCTCGGAGAGCGTCAACCTCCCATGCATCAGGGCTGACCCTAGATAAAGAAGGGGGCCGAGTCCCAGAGAGGCAAGGCAGAGAGAAAGAAGGATGGGGGGAAGAAGAAAAGTTGATCTAGAATGTAGAACATTCCGAGCCAGACTTGGTGGCATAGGCCTGAAATCTTAGCAATTAATAGGTGGATGTAGGAGGATCAGGAGTTCAAAACCATGCGAAACTACATAGTAGGGGTGGAATACACAAGACTCTAACTTAAAAAAAATGCAGGGCTGGAGAAATGGCTCAGTGGTTAAGGCACTTGCCTCCAGTGCCTAAGGCCCTGGGTTCAATTCCCCAGAACCACAGGCGGTGGCCCCTGGTATGCTTTCTCTCTCTCTCTCTCTCTCTCTCTCTCTCTCTCTCTCTCTCTCTCTCTCTCTCTCTCCTTGAAAATGAATAAATAAAATGTTTTTTTAATGCAGAGAATGTGTAAGAACTTTCCAAAAGAGTGGTGCCCTCCCCTCCCCTCCCCCCCCCACTAACTGTGGCTCAAACAACTCATAGCTTTCCATTCCCTGGAGGAATTCAGCAATCCCACTGAGGAGGACCCTCAGCAGAATGGGGGCAGGGAGGAGGGAAATAGTGGTGCCAACACACGAATTGCACATACAAACTTTCTATTTATTAAAATAAATATTTTTTAAAAGACTGGCATCCATTCACCATGGGAGGAGTCGGTCACCAGCTGGAAGAACTTTCCGGAGTGTTACCTGGGCACAAAGGTAGTGATGACGTTCAAAGCTGGTAGGTGGGGCAATTATTCAGTCACACGTTTCACAAACATGGGTCTCATGGGCTCGTTCTCAGGGCCACCCTACTCTACTGACTCCACTGAGGGGAAATGACTCGTGTTCAGGAAGGAGAATTAATGCGATTGAATATGGACCCTCTCTCCAAACCTCTCCTCTGAGCTGAGTGGAGTGGCAAAAGCAAAGAAAGTCTGACAAAGGCTGGTCCAAGTTAGCCCACAGGTAGGACCAAAGTGTCCTTGTTGTGGTTACTTTCTTGTTTCTGGGATAAAACACCTGAGCAAAGGCAGCTGATAGAGGAAGGGATTGATTTTGGTTGACAGTCTCCACAGGAGACTCCATGATGGGAGGAAAAGCATGGCATGAGCAGAGGCTGGACATCACCTCTGTCACAGCAGGTGGACAACAGCAACTGGAAAGTGAGCCCAACTCTAGCAAAGGGAAGCAGGCTCTCTCACCCCCAAGCCCACCCCCAGCAACACAGCTCCTTCAGCAAGCCTCCACTTCCTAAATTGCCATTGGCTGGAGCCAGGGATTCAGAACACATGAGATTATGGGGGTATCTGATTCAAGCCATCCCATTTTATGAATGGATTTTGTTTTGTTCTGCAAATAATTTAAAGCAAGCCTTATTTTTCCTTTCATCTAATACATAGCTATTGGGTATGAAACCCCAACTTATATTTAGAGCAGCTTTACCAGGAAACTTCTCGCTTAGAGGCTTGGGGGCCAGTAACCTAATGCACAAATAAAATAAAGCCTACTTTTCAGTATTTGTATATGTTCTTATTTATATTTCTTACTTGAAGGGAAGCTGGAAGGCATGGATGGGGGCGAGCAAATTTAATCAAAGAGTCTGCAATTTATGAGTACAGTGTGTGTTCTTGTGTGACACAGCACTTACAATGACTCCATTGTGGCCACAGAACAACAACAGAGTATCTCTTCTTGTTAGAATCAAAGCACCAACCAGGATTTCACAGAGAGCTATAGTTGCGACTGAAGACAAAATATCTATAATTAAAGAGCTCGAGGAAGAAGGAGAAGTGATAGAAATGCCCATTTTAGGTAAAGAAAGACAAATTCTTTGGTAAGACGTTCTTTGTAGGGCTGGGGAGATTGCTCAGCAGTTAATGCACTTGCCTGCAAAGCCTAATGACCCCATGTTTGATTCCCCAGTACCCACGTAAAGCCAGATGCACAAAGTGGCACATGCATCTAGAGTTTGTTTGCAGCTGCCGGAGGCCCTGGCACTCACATCTGTCTGTCTCTCTTCTCAATCTCTCTCTACTTGCAAATAAATAAATAAAATGTTTTTTTAAAGATGCTCTCTGTAGAGATCAATTTACAAGTGCAAGTTGATAAAAGACACACAACCTGGAAATAAGGACAAAGTTTCATTAGTGAAAAATGGTCATTCCATTGTAAGCTACCAGGAATTATTTCTTTAAGAAGTTATAGAGTTAAATCTCCATAGAGCGCAGATGCTACTGTGATGGTTAAGTTCTGATGTCAACTTGATCTGATTCCCCTTGGGGCAGGTCTCTGAGGTTGCTTCCAGGAAGGACTGACGGAAGGAGGAAGTCCTTCCTCCAGAGAGGGTGGCCCTGCTGGTGGTGGCCTTTATGGAAGGAAGCTCTGTGACAAAACAATTTCTTTTGTCCATGGTGCTTGCTGGTAAGTGCCTTCACTTCCCGTTCAGCTATCCTTTGTTGGCCTTTGTAGTAGTTTGAATAATGTCCCCCAAAAGAATTAAGGATTCATTAAAATTATTGTCTCCAGGCTTCTGGCTGGAGGAAGTGCCACTTTGGCCTAGCCTCCTGGGGACTGACCCTTTCTAATTTGAATGTAAAATACTAAGGATAGATATGCAAAAGAAGAGCCAGAACCCTGGTCTGGAGATCTGCATTTTTTGTGAATCACAGTGTGTTACAGTGTGCTTGCTTGGTGCTGGTGCTTCTGTTTCTGTCTCTGCTTGGATCTGTGAAAAGAGGCCAGCCTTTTTTTTCCCTTAACTTCTTCCCCTGGATCTGCTCAATAAATATTTTCCTCCCATAATCGTGTGTGGTTTGGGGATTCATCCCAGCGGCGTGTGGCTGACTACAAGTGTTGGACCCCAGCTTCATCAGCTTTCCAACGTGGACTGAGACCAGCATCTCTCCAGAAATCCTCCAGGCCTTCAGAGCTGGAGTGGGAATGCTCAGGCAGCCAGCCACTGATCCCAACCACTGGGCTCCTTGACTCTCAAGCCTACAGAAGCTGTCGTTGGACTGACATCAACTAAGCCAATAAATTCCATCTTTAATACAATCCTTCTGTTCCTCTAGAGAATCCTAAGACGGCTACTATCAGGATGAGACCCATCCTGAGTGAACTTGATTTTCACCACCGGTCAAGTGAAAAGTGTTTACTTCATTGTATTCTTGTGTAAAGGGAAAAAAAAAGGTATGTAAAGAAGCTTAAGAAAGAATTCAGGAATTAGGTCATGATGGAAAAATTCAAATTGATCTGTTGGTTTTTTGATTGTTGTTTTGTCTCTAGATTGTCTTCTGATAGTCATTAACTAGCAAAAAAAAAATCTGCTTGTGACATTAAATCATAATAAACATGTTGAATCTCAAGAACATAAGCCCGGAACACATTTTATTTTAGAAGGGAGCTGCACTGCAAACGGGGTTTCCAAGTGTCGGCTCTATTCCAAACCTCACTGCCACCGACATCAGAGAGGATCCAGGGAGGGCTCTGAGAGGAGCGTTCAGTGCCATCTGAAATCAGCCTTCTGTCAAGAAGTTCATCCCGGAAAATGGCATTTACCCTCTTCTGCTTGGAACTGACGCAGTCCTTTTATGAGGACAAATAGAATATGACTCGAATCATCGAAGCACATAAAAAAAGAAAAAGTCTACATCTTTGTGTGATAATTGGTCCAGCTACATAAAAAAGCAAAAAAAAAAATTGTTTTTATCACATCTCCTAAAGACAAAATGTTCTCATGAAATTCAAACCAATAAGAGAATTCTTTTAATGACCAGCCACTCACCCACCCCAAACTTATACATTCTTAGTCTAATTAGGGTAATTGCTTAGTAAATCACCCAGTCCCCAAAGAGTTGTTTTGTTTGCATAAATGAATTCCTGCTCATATGTAGAGGCTCATTAAGTCCTAGGACCTAAAATTATAAGCAATGAAGGCAAACTGAGCAGGGTACGGTAAAGACTGTAAAACATGAGCCATTCTCTGGGTCTTGATCCTTTCTTCGCTTTAACATGACTGCAGACTCCATTAAAGTCATATTCATTGAAAGCAGCTCAGATTAATAGCTTTCTGTAGCACGCCCCTCCCCAGATACCCAGAAGAAACCATAAATCTGTCAATCTACCTCAGATGTTTTAACCAGGCTTTGAGTTTACATGGCTTTGGTTCCCTCAAGAACATGTGGACATCTGATCATTCTCATGGCTGTGGAAAGTTTCATCCACTACAGAATAAAGAGAAACTGCACACTTCACGCTTGCTAGTCTCTGAATGTGCATAGAATCAGTGCTCACTGTAAATGAACTCATATACATTTCCTCCATATACAGGTAGCTTGATGGGTTCCATTCATGGCCATGTAATATGGATCCAAAATTGTACCTGCAAACACTGCCTATAAATAGAAGGGGATGTTACAGGTGAGCTGTTTCCTGAGCTACCACTTTAACTTTCCAATTACATTATCTTCCTTCATTTGTCCTTGAGAAATGGTTAAGGTTACTTACTTGTGAGATGTTTTATTCTAGCTAAAGTGATTGCAGTTATAGGCAAACAACTAATCTCACATAAGCTCTACACCTGGGAGGTTTCTTCTTTCAGGCGTCTGTGAAACTTAAGATAGACAGAAAGAAAGAAAGGCTAAGAAGCTAAATGAAATCCTCTTAAAGGCAGAGCAGAAATCCTCAATAAAATTTTAGCAAATTGAATTCAACAATGTATGGAAAGATAACCAAGGAAAGGTTGATATGTGAAGAATCACACACTCTTATCACTTCACTTGTAAAATGCATTTGGCAAGATTCAAAACCCCGTTCATTATGAAAACTGTCACTGCACTAGGAAGAGAAACCTGCACCTGAAGTTCAGAGGGACAGTGTCTTCTGGACACAAGGTGGCTATTGCATTCATGACCTCACAGCTGCTGTCATGATCTGCACACTGGGACCATGGAGATGTCATCATGGATGATGGAGGAGGGGGAAAATGACACAAAAATCAAAGAAGGGACTAGAATGAGTTAGAATGAGAAAGGGACTTGTAGGAAGGACATGGGGGAGGGATAAAATAAAGTAACAGGAAGAGATTATGACCAAAATACATTATGTACATGTATGAAAATTGTCAATAAAAAGGTTAATGTTGCGGTCAGCTTTCTTAGTTGCTGCGCAGAAAGAACCCAAGCAAAAGCAGCTTGTGGAGGAATGGGTTTATTAGGCTTACGGACTTGAGGGGAGACTCCATCCTGGCAGGGAAACGATGGCATGAGCAGAGGGTAGACATCACCTCCGCCACAGCACTGCAAACAGCAGCAGGATGGTGTGTCAAACACTGGCGAGGGGAAGCTGGCTTATAACCCCCATAAGCCCACCCGAACAACACAGCTCTAGGGAGGTTCTAATTCTCGAACTGCCATCAGCTGAGGATCGATCTATCAGAACACATTCATTTGTTTGTGGGGGACACCTGGATCAAACCATGACACTTAATAAAGTAAATCACCATATGAATATATATATATACATATATACATATGTATATATGTGTATGTATATATACATATATACATGTATATGTATACATATATACATATATATATATATTCTTTTGGAGATCTTGGTTTGTTTGAGTCCAACTTTGAGAATGGAATGGTGCAGAGAGTGGATTGTACGGATAGTTCTAGTGAGTCATGAAAGGACCGTATTTCACAGGGCATATGTCCTCATGGTCCTAGGTCATTTATTTCTTCTTTATACATGAAATCTTCAAGAAATCAGCCAACTTAAGAAGCCAAAAAGGTTAACATAAAGGAAACAATTCACTAAGAGTCATGTAACATCATGAGATAAGAGCAAAAACAACGTCTGGGATAGTTATTTATTTACAAGCAGAGAGAGAGATGAGAGAGCAAGAGAGAGAAAGAATGGAAGAGCCAGGGCCTCCAGCCACTGCAAATGAATTCCAGATACACACGCCACTTTGTGCATCTGGCTTTATGTGGGTACTGGGGAATCAAACCAGGGTCATTAGGCATTGCAGGCAAGTGCTTTAACCACTTAACCATCCCTCCAGCCTCAACTTCCAGGATATTTGGGTTGAAGTTGTGATGGTTAGTGTGGAGCCTCAACTTGATTAAATTGAGGTGTGCCTGGGAGATTTAGAAAGCGCCTCTGGGGGTGTCTGTGAGCACAACTGCAGACAGAATTAACTGGGGGGGTGGATCTGTTCTAAATGGGGACAGTACTATAGCATGCGTTGTCAGCAAGAAGGAATGAAAAAGGGGAACCGGAGGAAGCCCACTAGAGAAGGCATCATGAGAGGAGTGCCTACACCATGATGCTCAGCCCCACCACAGCCCCAGAATCAATGAAGCCAAGTGCTAGGGGTGAAACTCTAAGCTAAAATACATTTCTTCCCTGAAGTTCTTTATGTCAGGTATTTTGTCATAGCTCTGAAAAGTCCAATACAAGAGTGGAGAAGTTCATTTCTACTTAGGCAGAGTTGCCAAAGACTAAAAAGCCCTATCCTACCTTCTGTGGATTCCTCTCGGGAGTCACCTGTTTGGTGAAGCCAGGCATGACTTATGGCTCAGGCACAAGAAGATGTCAGTTATGGACTGATGAGTTTAACTTGACAGAACTCTGCAAGGTCTTTCGGCTAACAGAAGGTTTCAGAGGAAGAGAAATTGCAGCACCAAATATTGAGACACAGAGTCTCTGGACTTATTGAGGTCAACTCTTCTCAAAGTTGTAATGACTATTTTATGAGGGTTCTGTGATTTATGTCACACGCATGGCTTTCTTTGGGAGATAGCCATCATTTATGAAAGCATATAATCTCTTAGAGTCCTCTAGTGCTTACTATGGATGGTTCTGGAAAGAACCATATTAGGTGAAGTGACTGGAGCTGAAAAAGACCAAAGCCACGTGTTCTCTCTGATACACATGTCTTAGCTTGTAATATCTGTAAGTATGAATATGTGGGTAGAACCTATAACTGAACATCCATAACCAAAAGTCACATAAAGAGTGAAGGGTAAAAGGATACAGGGAGACATGTTAACAGAAGGGGGAAAGATGCCACAGGCAGAGGAATTGGGGAGTGATCAAATGGGGCACCGAAAATGCCAGGAAGAATGTTTCCCCAATCTCTGTATGCCAACTAACAAATTAAAACCAGCAAGAAGAGGCACTACAACCCCTAGGGAGCAACTGATCAACCCAGCACAGTTGTGTGAATATTGTGTTTAATCTTTGAATCATCAACATTATCAAGATGGAGGGAAGAGGGGTCAGTGGGTAAGAGAGCTTGCTGAACAAGCATGAGGGCCTGTGGCCTTCTGAGGTTGATTTCCCTGGCACCCATGTAGACAACTTGGTGTGCTCCCACATGCCTGTGGTCCTAGTCTGTGGGAAGCAGAGACCAGAGACTCTCTGAGCCTCACTGGTCACTATGATGCAGCCATAGCTCCAAGTTCCATGAGAGATTCTGTCTCCAGGAAACGTGCAGGTGGGCAGTGGGGGAGGAAACTCTTCTAAATTCTCCAATGGCTTCCACATGTGCACACATGTGACGTGCTCATCTGCACACACACACACACACACACACACACACACACGCATGAATGTCAAGAGAATCATCTCAGAGCTACACATTTATAAGTGCATTTGCTAACACAGCTGAGACATGACTGAATGAGGCTCAAATCCTGGGTTATTTCGAAGATCCCCTTCAAACTGCCCCCAGACCGCAGTTCTAAATCCAGCCAGAAAGACAAAGAATGTCTCCCTCCCCTCCATCTTTTCTTAGGAGGCAGAATCTCAAAGCTTCTACAGGGGAAATGTTTCCCCCACATTCCTGAGATGCATGACCAGTAATCTTATCAACCAAGTATTTCATTCAAGAGACACACTTGTCCTTGGGTTTGCCTGGCACTGGTCCCATAGGTAAGAGTGAAAACTTCAGTTATACAGTACCGATCCATCCAGAGTCCTGCTAAAATTGTATTCCCCATTGCACGGGCTTAAACTTCACCTTGAACTTCAGAGGATGTTGCAATGTCTGCTTGCTGTGACAAATTCCCAACCAGAAGCAACTTGTAGAGGAAAGGGTTGATTTTGGTTTACAGACTCGAGAGGAAACTCCATGATGACAGGAAACACGACAGCATGAGCAGAGGGTGGGCATCAAGTAGACAACCATCGCAGGAGAGTGTGCCACACACTGGCAAGGAGAAGCTGGTGATCACACCCGTAAGCAACACACCTCCAACAAGATTCCAATCCTAAAATTGTCATGCGCTGGAGATCAAGCATTCAGAAGACATAACATAAACATAAGTTTATGGCGGCAGGTGGGGGGGCACCTGGATCAATCCACCACAGAGGGTAAATGACAGAGAAGCAAATAAAATAAAAAAAACTTGTTCTGCTTCTGGTTTTATAAATTAATGAAGTGGGTTTTTTTTTTTACTTCCTTGCACAGAAATGCAATTTCTAAGAGAGAAATGAGACCTACAGAGAATAATGAAACTCATTCTATACAGAATAAATCAACCAATGTAATTTGGAAAGAAGCAGGAGAAAGGAAGACTTTGTTACAGGGGAATCAGGTCTCAGGTTAGTTATTTCAGTAAGAAAGTAAATCTACCCATGTCTTCAGGATGGTGAAGTGGTACTTTAAAGGGGAGGAAAATGGGAGAAAGAAGAAAAATCTCCTTTAGTGGGAAATCCAAGGAGATTCTGGCAATAATGACTTTCAAACATGGTACAAGAAGGCCACAAACGGGGTTAAAGGAACCTTCCTGAGTCTCTGAGATCAAATAGAGGGTGTTTGAGCCAGAAAAACCCACCCTGCAGTTCAGAGAAAGTATTTTTTGAAATAGCCTCTAAGACTAGTCAGGAATTCCTTAAAAGAAATTCTGCCTGCATGAGAGATTTTTAAAAGGTCTTTTTGTTCTCTTTTTATTATTATTTAAAGTTTAGGGCCTTATTGAAGGTAGATAAGTTTTAATAAAGTTTTTCTTATTTAAAAGAAAAAGAAATCTCTCTTTCGTAGGCTGTTCAACTACATTGTCACACTACAGAGAGCCTTTGGTCATTTATTGCCAGAAACTGAACTTCAACCTGTGGGACCGAAAAGTCAGGGGGAAAGGTGAAGGCTGAGTACACCCACTGCTCTTGACCTTCAAGGTGTGCTACGGTGGGCAGTCTGTCGATATCCACTGGGGCAACAAAGAACAGCTTCTCCTCCCCCTGTGGCTTCTCAGTTCATGACCGTTCATCTGCCCTGTACCTCAGTGCCCATCTCAGTCTCTGCCCTCCAAGAAAACCTTGAGAATTGCGCAGCCTCACAGATCACAAAAATACCCAGCACTAATCACTTTTTGAAGAAGGCACACATCACACTTGAAAGCCTATTTTCATTTGTAGCATTTGAACAGAGATGTCATTTCCTGTTTTTTAAAGGGGGGAGAGGGTGGGACTTGGCTATAGGTTGGCCAGATTCCCTAATGCGCCCAAGGTAGAATATGCAACATTTATGAAATATTTGTGGAGCATTTACTGTGTACTAGATAGTATGCTAAATGCCTTTACAGCAATACCTATTAGTGGGCACAAGTCTCTTTCTTGGTTCAAGATGAAGAAGCAAGCATGATTTGATGTGCCATATCTGGGCCCTGGTGGTAACAGCTGGACAGAGCTCTTATTTCCTGGAGGGCAAAGTCTAGACTCGGGTCAGCTATCAGAGAGGTATCCACACAGTCCACTCATGAACCATTTCCAACATCTTCTCAGTATCTGCTCTTAATCACCACTGCTTTCTGGTGAAAGAAGTTGTTTTATTCTAAACCAGGCTGTTGAGTTATAGTAACTCTAGTTTCAATTCTTAAATAAATATCATAGGATGGACTGCGCTATTTTTTCCATCCCCTCAGGTAAAGGAAACATCTCAACTTACTTCCCTCTTTCTCTCTCGTTGATCATACTAATATGTACTGTGAGAATCAATAGGTTGCTCTCATCTCTGAGGTTCACAGAAAGATAAAGAATAACATAAAAGGAGTGATGATCATTTTCCAAACACCCGACGTGCTTATGAGTATTGATCCTGCCCAATGGTCTTCTGAGTCTCCACCGTCCAGGATGCCAGCAGAACCTCTCTCATTGGTACTTGTCAGACTCAGCTGTTGCAAGTCCTGTAAGCAAACTAAAGGCATGAAGTGTTTGCCAAGTGGGCACTTGTCACTCAAGGTCACCAGGCTGGGATGTGTGGTGGCCACATTGTTCTCCTGGTGGCCATAATGCCTGTCAGGAAGACCACTTCACATAGCTCTTGGTCTATGTTCTAGCATTTTCTCTACTTGCCTTTTCTGAATTTGCCGTGGTTAATAGGAACCTCTACTAGTTCAGGGCTATCCACTGTTCCTTGTCTCTCTTCCTAAACTAGACCAACTGTTCTAAGTCACCAAGTCTGAATGTGTCATCTGTTTCCTGTCAAAATCTTGACTGATACAATGTTGAAAATGTTGGCGAGAAGCTACAAGCCTCACCAAGACGCAATGCTCTATAAAATAAGCTTAAAATGCAACCTTAAGAATTTCAAAAGCCATTTTCTAAAGACCAAGCTTGTGTTTATTGAGTATGAATTACTCACTGACTCAGAATTAGATAAAAAAAAAGTCCATGTCTTTCCACAAAAATAAAGATGTTGCCAATATTTTTACTGTGGCATAAAAGAAAGGGATTGTTTTAGTTTGAATAATTGTCAAGGTTAAGATGTCTTGACCTCTGTTGATTTTGAGAGTCTAGAATGTCCATCAGCACAATGGTTGTTCCTTCTTTCTCTCCTCCTCTCTGGCTCAGAGGTGCATACAGGCCCCTCCCTCTAGATGACTGGTACCCAGTCATGAGTGGGCCACCTAACAGATTGAGCCTGGCACTTGTTCTTGTTATGGACTCCATGTTTATATCACATATCCCTATTCATATGAACCCCGAATCCCAAAAGTCATGGAGTCTGGGGATGGAGTCTTTGGGAGGTAACTAGGGTCATTAAATTTACATCTTCATGATAGGATTAGGGCCCATATAACAGGAGATAGCAAAGAGCTTGCTTTCTCTTCCATGTGAAGCCACAGATGTAGGCAGCTGTCTTCCAGACAGGAAAAGAGCCTGCATGAGAAGTGAATCCTGCCAAGCCCAGTTGGTGGTTACAGAGCCTTGATCGTACTGGTCAACTGAGCATCTATTTCCTGACCTATAAAATTATAATAGTAATCATACCAAGTTTGGGGGTGGAACATTTTGAGATGGTTAAATTAAATAATCCAAATAAAGTTCTTTGCACAGTGCCTGGCACTTATGAAATCTTATGAAATGCAGAATGAATCACTCTCCCAATGGTAGGGAATAATCAGCAAAGGCTTCTGGGAAGAACAAAGAAAGGAAGTAGGACCATATTGTAACTGGTTTTGAGAGCAGCAAAGCCCCCAGGGCCTCTGGTCAGGTACAGTTTAGTGGTAACAGAACCAGAGACTGATCGATCATCCCCAAATGAAAGGCTCTTAGCTGTCCTGCAACTTGCAAAAATTGGCAAGTGCAGACAAACAGAAGACTGCATTAAGGAAGGCTTGCTTTAAAAAAATAAAGCAGGAAAGCTCCCAAATTTGGAGGGGTCCACATGGTGATATGGATTAGGTCTTGTAACCTTGGAGATGCAAATTAGGCATCCAAATTGAGATGAGCTTCATTAGTTAAGATTGAAAGTATATTCAGGGAATGAAGAGATGGCTCAGCAATTGAGGTGCTTGCCTGCAATGCCTAATGACTGGTTTGATTCCCCAGTACCCACGTAAAACCAGATGCAAAAAGTGATGCATGCATCTGGAGTTGGTTTGCAGTGGCTAGAAGCTCTGGCACACCCATACTCATTATCTATCTATATCTAACTATCTATCTATCTATTATCTATCTATCTATATCTATCTATCTATCTATCCATCTATCATCTATCTATCTATCATCTATCATTTATCTATAATCTATCCATCCATCTATCTATATCTGTCTCTTTTCTCTCTCTTTCTCTGGTTGCAAATAAATAACTAAGAAATTTTAAGTATAGGAAGTACCTTGATTGGTTAATGGGTCAGGGAAGAGAGAACAGACCAGGAAAGGTCCTGATTGTAAGGAGAGAAAGCCCATGAATAATTTCTAGAACTTCCTGATCACTACCTTGAGAGTCAGGTTTAAGTTCAGATAGGATTTGCCTTCTCTCTAGATTATTTTGGGTATTGTGTCCTTAACTAATGACACATAGAAGAAGGCTATGTTGCTCTCAATCTATCAATATTCCAGATTAACCTCTATTTATGATGCCCAACTATCTAACCTCATGTTAACTATATGTATCTATTACCCACTCTTTGATTAATATATTCACATTTTAAATTGCAACCCAATTTAAAATGTCTGCATAACCATCTAGAAGGTACCTCAGAGGCAATTCTAGCAGAGTAAGTGTGGAAAGTGATCTTAGGTTAGTCAGGAGGGAACCCAGTCAGCACTTTGTGAGTTCACTGATTGTCCTTGAAGGTTCAAGGACTGAAATGATGTGATTGTTATGTCAGAATAGATCTGCTGGCTGAATTCTGTCAATGTGAATTTTATTGAATAAACTCCATAACCAGATTGTACATTGTTTGGGTCAAAATTCATACTTCATTTTATATATGACCTCCATGCTCCAGCAGCGTCTCAGAGTCTTACTGACTGAGACACGTAGCATAGACCGCATTGCACACTGTCAGTCCATTGAAGACTCCCTGGAAAGGAAAGAACCTAAGAAGCCATTCCAAAGACAAGTGCAAGATGGTGAGTCTGGGCGAAGAATTGCTTCTAGTGAGATGAGTAGCTCAGAAAGATTTGGATTTATAATTCATTTCCTATACATATTGGAACTCTTTCTAAGCTCGTTATAAAAACAATTTTGGGCTGGATTGCCCAGTGGTTAAGGTGCTTGCCTGCAAAGCCTAAGGACCCCAGTCTGATTTTGCTATTGAGTACACATAAAGTGGTGCATGCATCTGGAATTCTTTGTAGTGGCTAGAGGCCCTGGTGCACCTATTCTTTCTTTCTCTCTCTCTCTCTCTTTCTCTCTTTCTCTCCTCTTGTCTTACAAATTAAATAAATAATAAATGAAAGGAATTTTATCAAAAGGGAGCTGGGAATGAGAAGTAGGTTGGGAAAGAAGAAAAGAGGGAAGATTGGAAAAGAAGGAGCTCTTTCTGCACTGTGGGAGGCCACAGGTAGACTGGATGGGCACTCTGGAAAATGCAGGAGTCTTCACACCCCTGAGAGAAACGTGGACAACCAACACCAATTGTAAGATGAGGCAACAGGAGCACCTCTCACTCCACCATTCAAGTCTGATGTATGTGAACAAACAAGGCCTATTAACCCGCCTTCTTCACCATCACCTGTGTTTTCTAGATTGACAGGCTGCACTCAGTCACAGTGCATAGAGTTTTGTAGGGATTTACCACTTGGCTAAGGTCAATTGCCATAGAGCAATGGGGGAATGAGGAGAGACTAGAATAGATAACTTGTCCCTCTGACTTTCCATGGTGGTGGATATAAAAACCAGTATCATTTAATTTAATTTAATTAATGAATTATTAATTAATTAATTTCCTACACATATTGGATGGAACTCTTTTTTGGGGGGGATGGAACTCTTGATAAGCTTGTTATAAAAACAATTTGGGGGCTGGAGAGATGGCTCAGTGGTTAAGGTACTTGCCTGGAAAACCTAAAGACTGGAGTTAGATTCCCCAGTACACACATAAAAACCAGATGCACAAAGTGGCACATAGTTCTGGAGTTGGTTTGCAGTGACTAGAGGCCTTGCATGCCCATTCTCTCTGTCTCGCTCCCTCTCTCTCCCTCTCTCTGTCTTGCTCTCTTTGCTTGCAAATAAACAAACATGTAAATAAATAAAATAGAAGGGATTAGGTAAAAAGTAATACACATAGAAGAGGTTGATTCAAATGCTCCAAATTTAGATCATATTAATTAATTTAAAAATTTATTAAAGAGGATGAATAAAAGATTTCTTCTAGGCTCTGCTCAGAAATGCTCTCAAAAAATTGTATAATCTAACCGTCACCTAAGAGAGTAGGTGAGATCATTGCAAATTAGGTTTGGGAGAATGATCTGAAAGTTAACATAAACAGGCAAAAACGTATTTACACTTAGAAATTGCATATCAAACTCAAAAAAATAGTATTTTGAACATATTTGGAGTTTATTTTACCCTTATATAAAATAAATCCAGGGGCTAGAGAGATGGCTCAGCAGTTTAGGCACTTACCTGCGAAGTGTAATGACCCAGGTTCAATTTCCCCAGTGCCCATATGAAGCCAGATGCACAAAGCGGTGCATGTGTCTGGAGTTTGTTTACAGCAGCTGGAGGCCCTGGCATGCCCATTCTCCCTGTTTATTTTCTCTCTACCTCTCTCTGCCTGAAAGTAAGTAAATAAATAAATAAATAAATAAATAAATAAATAAATAAATAAATAAATAAATAAATAAATAAATAATTTTTTAATGCAAAGAAGGTGATCTAGGTTCGAAATGTTGTTCTCTAACGTTAATCAAAGTTATATATTCTCCATTCATGATCCTTGGACAAGACCTCCATATATGTATGTTTCCAAGTTAGCTGATGAAGATCCAACCATTGTGTCCGTGTTATAGACAAAAGGAAAATGGAAAAGCTAGGGCAAATAGTTACATGCCTTGGAATAACTTCCTTTTGTACCACAGTGGCTAAAATTCTGTTACATGACTAAGTGCTCCTACCTGGAAAGGAAAATCAAGAACAAACGTTGTGCAGCTGAGTAAGAAATGAATCAAAAAGTTCCTCCAAAGAAGATTAAAGTTTCTTGTACTAAGCCAACCCTGTAATTTGTGGGCTGCATCAAAGGCTTTGGAGAAGAAGTTGAAACCAAAGTGAAAATCCTTGCTCTTACACAGTAAGCTGGTTTGAAAGCATTAGATTAAAATGCTGTCAAGGAGCTCTTGAAATGCCTCATGCAGCAGAATTAAGTGCAGGACTCGTTCTACTGGGCGTGCGATGTCAATCACTGTGAAAATGTGATCAAGACCAACCAAGCACACATTAGCACCTGCCAGCGAGTGCTTCACACTAGGTGTGAAACTGGAGTGTCACGTTTAAGACCATTAGGTCATGTCCACATTCTCTCTCTCTCTTTCTGTCACTCTCCTCTCTCTGTGTGTGTCTCTCTGTCTCGCACTTGTGTGTGTGTGTGTGCCACCCACACACAGGCCTTTAAAATACTCAATTTTCACATTTGTATATATATATTTTTTTAATTTTATTTATTAATTTTCAAGCAGAGAGATATAGAGAGATACAGAGAGAGAGAGAGAGAGAGAGAGAGAGAGAGAGAGAACCAGGGCCACCACCTTGTGGGTCTGGCTTATGTGGGTCCTGGGGAATTGAACCGGGGGCCTTAGGCACTAGAGGCAAGTGCCTTAACCACTGAGCAATCTCTCCAGCCCACATTTGTATATTTTCAAGCCACTTCATTAATGTTGACTTTCTATAAGTTGAAGTTGAAACATGAATCAACAAGTTCATACAAAGATTTCTTTTTTAATATTTTATTTATTCATTTTCAAGCAGAGAGATAGATAGAGAGAGAGAGAGAGAGCACCAGGGCCACCACCTTGTGGGACTGGCTTATGTGGGTCCTGGGGAATTGAACCAGGGCCTTAGGCACTGGAGGCAAGTGGATGACATTTTCACTACTAGACTGTAGCCAATCTATAGCTATGCTTTCAACCCACTGACTCATGACACCAGGCTCCATCTCTGTTGCGTTACCTTCTAGTTGCTGGAACAAAAGCACCTGACCAAAAGCAGCTGAGAAGAGGAAAAGTTTTATTTTGGCTTACAGTCTGGAGGGGAAGCTTCATGATGGCTGGGCAAATAATGGCATGAGCAGAGGCTGGGCATCACCTCTGCCAAAGCAGGTGGACAACATCAACAGGAGTGTGAGCTGAGCTGAGCTTTAGTAAAGGGGGTCTGGCTATAACATCCCAAAGTCCCCCACCACCAACACACCTCCTCCAGCAGGGCTTCACCTTCCCAATTTTCCATCAGCTGAAAATGAAGCATTCAGAACACATGAGTTGATGGGAGACCCCTGTTTCCCCACAATCTTCATCTCAGCTGCAAGAGTATAACACTAGCTCTACAGGCCAGCACAATTAATGGTTATCCCCATTATTAAAATACAGTAATAACTCATTAAAACTACTCACCCCTTCAACTCCAATAACTCTGGAGATGTAAAGGAACAAAGATAATAGAGTGAAGCCGGGCGTGGTGGCGCACGCCTTTAATCCCACACTCGGGAGGCAGAGGTAGGAGGATCACCATGAGTTCAAGGCCACCCTGAGACTCCATAGTGAATTCCAGGTCAGCCTGGACTAGAGCGAGACCCTACCTAGAAAAACCAAACAAACAAACAAAAAGATAATAGAGTGTATACTAAGGCATTAGTTACCTAGGGTAGAAATTGAAAGGGTGTAAGCAGAGAAAGACTAGTGAATTGTATCATACCAACAAACAAAAATTGAAGAGGAAGAAATACACAGAAGGAGAGAACAATAAAGGCAAAGAGAGATGATACAGTAGTTCCAGCTAAAGTTAAAAACGAAAGGAGGAAGAGGTAAAGAAATGCAATTACACTTAGAACTATCCCAGCGCTTGGGCCCAAAATCATAAAGTTATTATCACAGTCAAGATGAAAGCATAAATCTCTTGACACTTAATATATTAATCCACCCATAGATAATTCTCTTTCTTCTTGATATCTGTCTTTAAAAATAAAACCCTTGAAACCGTCATGACTTATGCAGAAAAAAATCCAATCAATACCACATAAGAGTACCCAGGGATGATACGTGCTCCCTAAACTCTCCTCTCCATCCTCTCCTTCCAATCTCCTCCGTTTTACACTGTCTTTACTTCTAGGTCACCTCAAGATTGTTTTTGTATTTTCTGAATCCTTGAGCATAGAGGATTCTAAGAATAGATTTTCTTTGATCTTCTTCATGGCTTTCCAAAAGATTTAGGAGCATTAGAATTATGAACAAGGCTGACGTGAAACAGCTGTGTGCAAGTGACAGACTAGAGGAAGAGAAATTTACCTACAAGGGCCTTTGAGGCCACTTCTCTCTGTAGCAACTATATCAATCATTGGTCTCAACAAAATCTCTAATGCCTTCTTCCTGCTGTTTCACCAAAGCTACCCTTTCTATCATTCTTACCTGCTTCCAAAAATGACCAGTCCAAATCCCAACCCCTGACGGGCATACTCCTACTAGCATGTAGAAAGTCATAACTCATCAAATCACTTGGCTGGAGTCCATCCAGTAGCCACAGGGAAGAGGGAAGATTGCCATTTGTCGCTTCCAGAGTTGTGTCTGAAATGGACTGAGAGGCAAAGATCACCTGAACCCACATGTCAAGCCCACTCATCCTGAACCCACATTAACCTTGGTTACTATCCAAAGGATTACTAACACCTCTTCCCCATGTTATGTAAACTGAGAAGGCATGTGACCAGTGACCAGAGCAAATGACAGAAAAGTCTGGAATACTTACTCATGTGGCATATTGTGTCCTGTGGCCTTGCCTAGTCTGAATATGTCAATTATATCCTCTAATGAGTTGCTTCTGGGCTTTCTTGAACTTGAACTTGGTGATTCTGTCAGAATTCAGCTCCAAATGGGAAGACTGAATCTTAGAGACACTGAACATCAGTGTCTCTCTCTCTCTCTCTCTCTCTCTCTCTCTCTCTCTCTCTCTCTCTCTCTCTCTTCCCCTCCCCCAGTGAGATCCCATATCATGTCAGAAGCTGATTTTCAAACAATGATCCTGCTCTGGAGCCCTGGGGTCTGGGCTGCACATCTTCCCCTGGACCCTGACAGAGGGCCCACACACCTGCCCCACCACTGACTTCTCTAACACAGGGTCAGCCATGTATGTTGTCAAAAAGGCTGAGCCACTGCCTCCTGTCCCAGATGCAGGCTCCATTCCTTCTGGGTCCTTCTCAAACCTGGAATCCTTTGCATCAATCACAGGTCACTTCCAAGATGCCAGCATGGAATACTTCGCCTTTCAAATCCAAGGGAGGTTTGAATCAGAGGGCCCCCCAAAACCCACACATGCTCAATGCTTGGTCTCCAGCTAGTGGAAATTTGAGAGGTAGATCCTTGCTGGAAGAGGTGTGGTGCTGGGGCCAGGCTTAGGGATGTAATAACCTAATTTCCCCCTTGCCAGAGCTTGGGTCACTCTCTTAACACTTTCTTATGGCTGCTGTACAAGTGATGCCCAGTCTCTGCTCTGCCTTCCTTTCCCTGCCATCATTAAGGTCCCTGGAGACTATAACCCAAAGTAAACTCTTTCCTCCCATCAACTGCTTTCGGTCTCCTGTTTTGTCTCAGCAACATGAAGATAACTGTAACAGAAACCTACCAGAGGCTCGGGATGTGTGAACAGTGATTTGTGCCTCTTGAGTGGTAAATTGTATACAGTATGGTTTTCTGTCCTTTATTTCAACATGGATGCCTTACTGAATGACAGACACCCCTAGTCCCTAGAAATACCCGAATACCACAAAGGTACTTCATGAGGTACAGGTGAAATAATGCCTTCCTGCTGAAGGACTCCAGGCAGCCATGCTGATAAGAAATCATTCAAACACAGGGGAACTAACTAGTCCTTGAAGATTTCTAATCATCATCATTATGACCTGACATCCCACAGTTCACTTTGAAACCCTTCTACAACTCCAGTAAGGAGGCGATGCTGGCCGGCTATCACCTCTTCTCCACCTCACCCTGTCGATGAAATGGCTCTGAATTCTAACAAAGCTAAGCACTAATAAGGGGTGGCCTGTTGTGGGAGATCCCACCACCAGATGCTTAAGGCATTTCATCCTAGGCTGTTCATACTGCCCACCTAACCAACATTGGTCCCCTGCACCACCCTTACCATGAAGCGAGAGTTGCAGGCCCAAGCTGAAATAAAACATGCTTTATAAAAGAGAACAGGGTTCAACGTTTTAATAACTTATGACTCCATGTTGCTAAAAAAAAGGGTTATTAAAAAGAAATCTTAAGCACATGCCTTTAACCTCAGCACTTGGGAGGTAGTGGTAGGAGGATCGCTGTGAGATCGAGGCCAACCTGAGACTACAGAGTGAATTCCAGGTCAGCCTGGGCTGGAACGAGACCCTATCTCAAAAAAAAAAAAATAAGAAAAAAAGAAATCTTAAGTCATTAGGTATTTGAAAAAGACTTGGGAGAAGGGGAGGAACAGAGAAGAAAAGGAGTTCAGAAAGACAGTCCTAAGTTTTCTCCCTCTTCTTAGTGTCCCATGCTTATATAAGAACATGGATCCCAGTCTGGCAGCTGAAACCAGAAATAGCCTTTGCTTTGCCACCTCGCCATGGTTGCCAGGCTGCAGGGAAGTCCACTCTCTTGAGTCACACAGACTCTGTGGCTTCTCAAGACCTCCAGCGACAGGAGCAGCGCTTGTCACCTTTGTCCTCTGCTGCTTAGTGAACAGATCTGCAATGCAGACGTGGTTGAAGGGGACTGTCCCTCCCACAGCAGGCTACTCAGCCCGATTCTGTCCTCTCCAGGCCTGAAGGCTCAACATTTCCTTCTGGCTTACTACCTCCTCACCTTAACTGGGAGGACGGAAAGAGGATGGGGTGACCCCATCTTGATTCCAGCTTAGCCCCTGATTCTGCCTCTCACCCAGAATAAAGGGGAAAGAGAATAGAAAGAAATATCATGGAAACTGGAAGGAAAAAAATGCACCTTTCCCTTTAGCCCCAATCTGGCTTCTCAGACCCATTCATACCCAATCTTCTTTTTCTTAATGCAGGGTCATTCTTCCAGGCTTTTCTGAAGCCTATGAACCTGTGTTTTGCCTCCCACACCCAGAAACCTCCTGAAGCATCTACCTTAAACACCTGTACCTCTCTGCATGAGTGCATTTGAAATTTGTTATGGATGGGGTGATAGCCCACCTCCCCATATTCCCTCTGATTTCAGCCAATGAAACTGTCTGGGTTCTTCTGCTTCCAAAGGGGAAGAATTCACACTATGGCACATACGTGTAACCAAGGTTTATTTTAGCTGGTGACAAAGCAAAAGCAGAAAATACATACACCCTCCAGAGTGTAGGGCGCACAAAAGTGATGGGGAAAGGAGGGCAAAAACAGCGAAAGGCTGTCCATGGTATCTGAACTTAAAAGTCCTGGTGGACTATTCAAACTCCCTTTGCTCACCTCTGGGACTATCTGGGATAGGCAGAGGGAATTCTTACCTCCAACTCTGTCAAAATTAGATGCAAAGTTAAGTATAAAAGTGTAAGTACCAATAAGGTTGAGAAGTTTACTAGGGAAAGAGAAATAGTGCCTTGCTCATGGTCACAAGGGAAGGCTTTGCTGGTCAGAACCTACCAAGACCAGCTTTGCTGTTTATCAGAGACCCCCTGCCTTTCCTTGTATCTAACTAATATGGCTCTCTCATATCCAGCTGAGACTCTGAGTTCTCTTCCCCATGTTTTTCACCCACCATTACAGCTCTAACACTCATTTCAACCACAATAATTCCAGGCTTACCCCTTCTAAGTTGCTGTTCCAGCCTTTCCTCCTACAATCTGAAGCCCATGTATCGGCCCCTCACCTTCCACAAGAGCCATCCTGAATCGTCTATGTACAAACCTTACCTCTCTCCATCAGCGCATGTGAGCTGGGGAAATTCAAGCTTCGCAGCTCTAACCAAGACAGTGAAGAGAGGAACTCTATGACAAATGATGGGGTGTCACGGAAGTATGAAAAATAACTTCGAGGTAGATCATCACAACACCTTTTCTAGGAGCAGAGGTGATGGTGGACGACAATCATCACGTGATGTGCTGCTGTGAAAACACTAACACGTGTGCCAAGTGTAAAGTGTAACAGATACATTTGTGTCACTGTGCTTATAAAAAGTGGACTTCCAGCCTACTTTGATTGGCAAGTGTATCTCTCCCGATCCTATTCAGCACACAGGCATACTTGTATGATCTCTACATCTTCTCAACCTAATTTTGGCATGGATTTGTTGTTGGTATTATTGAATCATCTTCAGTTTACATATTATGGGTATAATGGATTTAATATATAAATAATTACCAAGACATGATTAGCATTTGAACCTAACAGTATAGAATGACTGTACTTCTTTTCCATTGTATGTATGTATGTATGCATGTATGTACATATGTATGTATGTATGTATATGTATGTATGTGTGAATGCACACACACATATATAAATAAATATATAAAATTTTCCTTATCCATTCCTCTGTTAGTGGACACCTAGGTTGGCTCCATAATTTAGCAACTATGAAAACTACATCAAAAACACCCATGTGCAAGGATCGCTGTGATGTGTTAACTACCCAGAAATGGTAAACCTGGGTCATACAGTTTGTTGAGAGATTTCCATAGTGATTCCATACTGGCTGGAATTCCCACCACCATTGTAGAAGTTTCCCTTTTGTTTAGCTCCTCCCCAGTACTCGGTGCTACTGGTTTTCTCCGAGATCTCCATCCTCACTGAGGTCAGCTGGAATCACGATGGACTTTGAATGACTAGTGAAGTTTACACGTTTCATGTTTATTGCTAACTTGTAGTTTATCTTTTGAGAACTGTCTGTTCACTTTATTAGCTGTGTATCAAGTTATTAGATGTCTGATATATTTTGGTGTCGTTTTCTGAGTTCTTTGTATATTCTAGATCGCAATCTTTTGCCAACTGTATAGCAAGTAAAGATTTTCTCCCATTCCACAGGCTATCTCTTTGCTTGGTCAACTGCTTCCTTTGCTGTACAGAAGCCTTTTAATTTCATGAGGTCTCATGTGTCGGCTGTTATTAGCAACCGTATGTTTGAATTCAAAAGCATTCTATCAGATGTCCCCCATAAACTCATGTGGTTTGAATGCTTGATCACCAGCTGGTGGCAATTTGGGAGGTAGAATCTTGCTTATGAAGCTGTGTTCCTGGAGGCAGGGTGTTATAGTCAGCTCCCCCTTGCCACAACCTGGCTCACTCACCACCTGCTGTGGTAGAGACAATACCAGCCTCTGCTCTCTCATCTATCCCCTGTCATCATGAAGCTTCCCCTCAAGACTATAAGTCAAAATAAATCCTTTCCTTCCATTGGCTGCTTTTGGTCTGGTGTTTTGTGATAGGGTCTCGTTAAGTAGCTCACACAGCCTTGAACTCTTTGATCTGTCATTGTCAGCCTCCTGTAGGCTAGAATTAATGTGTATGCTATGATTTGTTTTGTGAGCTTTGTATTTGACATTTCTCGTAGAGGTTTTATCTCTATGACTATTAAGATTTTGATTGTCCATTTATATTTAAGCTCTGATTCCTTAGAGCTCAGACATTCATGCCTTGTCAATCTCCCTTGAGATGGCTTTTTACTGCCTTTGTTTGGAGAGTATGTGGGTTTAGGATGAAGCTACCCTGTGTGAACCTTGTTTGAAACTGTACCCTTGCTTGACTTCGTTCTTTCCCCTGGCCTGTCCCCCAATGTCCTTATTTGTCTTCAGTGTGAAGACTTGCCTCATAAACCACTTGCATACAAGCTCTTAAGATCCATTTTTAGAAGGACCTATACTATAAAACAAGGAAAAAATTTCCCAAACCCATGTTCCTAACCAGACTTCAAAAACAGCCCAGCCCTATTCCTCTTCATAGTGCCAATACAGTCAGAACTTAGTACATAAATGAATGCTTTGCAATAAAGTTCAAGAAATGATGGTTCATTTAAATAAGGTAGATGGGAAATCATTTTCTCCTTGATATAGACATTTGATAATGACACGGAAGACACGTGACAATGATTTGCTAGTTTCAAACATTGTATTCTTCTGAAGAAAAGATGTCACATAAAAACTTTTCAAGATCTAATTTGTTATCACATAAAAATCAGAGTAATGAGTGTTAAGTAGAAAATTGGTAGGCAGAGCTAAATCCTAAAGCCTTTCAATAGTGCATTAGGAAGCTAAAATTGGTCTCTTCTTTAAAAATGTCGTAATATTGAACATTCCTATTTATTTAATTTTTTGTTCTAACAAAATTTATTATGCAGGAATTACAACGATGAAAGACTTCCATCTCAAATAAAAATAACTTATAATTACACACATAGTAGAGTACCTTAGAGAGCGATTTCTAATAAATACCACAGGAAATGCAATGCATTTTCACATTAGAGAGACAAATGCTTTCTCATTCACAGTGCTTGTCAAAGGAAAGCCTATTCATACAATGCTCTCAGTAACGGTCCACACAGAGTTGTGCCAACACAGTTCTTTCAAAATGTGAAGTACCGAGCAAACCACTCCTGGTACTGGGAGTCTGGAGAGGCCACGGGGGAAGCTTCACTCTGAGGAGGACTCAGAAATGTCTTGGCCTCTTTAGGTGGCACTGGAGGTGGAAGGGGCTTGCTGCTGTTGAACTCAATTCTGTGGACTGTAAAGTTAGGAATGGGATCCAGGCGAGTAGGATGTCCATTCCCCACTCTACCAGATTCCAGGGCACTTAGATTGGGAACACTCACAAACCTGCTTGTTGGTGGTTTATCATTCTTCTTCTTTGGCTTCTCCAGTGGGTTAATAACACCAACAGTAGGACTTGTGTTAAATATTTTGTTGAAGTTTGTTTCTCGATTGACTAATTCCAGCTGATAAAATTTATTATCCTCAATGAGTTTCTTTATGACCTGGTCTCTTCCTGCAAGCATAGCTTTTAATTCTGTAATCTTCTGTATATCTTCTGGTTTCGATTCTCTCATTAGATATTTTTTTTCCATTTCTTCTAGTGACACTTGTAAAGCTGCATTTATTTCCTTGAGTAGCTCATTAGTCTTATTAAAATCTGCCCGCATGACATTTTTCTCTCTGAGGTGGTCTGCTGTTATGACATTCAGCTCTTTCTGAAGTCTCTTGTTTAAATCTTGTTCATGCAACCTCATCTGTTGGTTAGATTCACTCTGGACTCTGAGAATTTCATTCCCCTTAAACTCCAGGTCTTTAGTTAGGGCGCTTATGTTCTCATGAAGGTGCTGCACCTCCTTGTCCAGTTCGGAGATGTGATGCTCTCTGTGCCTTAGTTCCTCCTGCAGGTCTGTCATTTTACACACGTGCTCCTTACTCTGCCTCCTGCTAATGTCTATGCTTCTCTCCAACTCCATCTTAGCAGCTGCCAGCTCTTGGTGGTGGTTGCGTCTTAACAACTCAACGGCAGCCGCATGCTGGTGGTTTAGTTCTGAGCGTAAGGAAGCCAGCATAGCCTTGCCTTCATCTTCCAACTCAAACCGAAGTGTCTGAAGTTCCTGCTCCATTTCTGTGCGGAAGCCCTCCATGGACTCCCGGTGCGCGTCTTTCAGCGACTGGAGCTCTGCGGAGTGTTTTTCTTGTAAGTTATTTTCAAGAGCTCTCTGTTCCTTTTCCTTTTCTGCTTCCATGGTTTGAAATGCGAGGACGTGCGCTGCTTTTAAGGATTTCTGTCTTTGTTGGTGTTGCTCCTCTAAGTCCTCTAGCTCCTGCCTGAGCTGCTGGCGCTCTTGTGTGAACTGGGTTTGCAGCTGCTGCAAAGACATCTGTGACTGAGAAAGCTGCAAATCCAAGTTCTGCTTCAGCAGGGAGACCTGGTTTAAGAGATCGTCCACTTTCTTCTGCCAGGAGTCCCTGGCTGCGCTTTTCTCTCGCTCTTTCAGCTGCAGCAGCTGAGACATTGCTGATTTCTTATCCTCCTCGTGCTGAAGCCTTAGCTCTTGGCGAAGCTTAGAGCATTCTTGTCTCAGATTTTCAGTCCACTTTAGTTCCAAGTCATGGGCCATTCTGTCCACCCTGACCTTCTCCTCCTCCTTCATAGCAACAACTGCTGCTTTGTGCTGGTGCCTCTCGTGTTCCAGTTCAGCCTCAACACTGACTAGTGTGTCCTTGGTTTCCTTTAGCCTGCTTTGTGTCACATCAAGCTCTCTCTGGAGCCTGTCTTGGGAGTCTTGGAGACTAGCAATGAGTCCCTCGGCAGAGCCAAGCCCTTGTTCGCTTTTCCTCACCAGATCCTGGAGTCGGCCGGTCTCTTGACTGGCTGACTTCAGTTTCTCTTCCAGGTCTTCCTTCAGACTCTCCAGCTCTAGTTGAAGTCGGTTTTTATCCTCTTCCAAGCTTAGTTTTTCTCTTCTATATTGTTCTTCCAGTTCCATTTGTAGTTTTTTCTTATCTCTACTTGCATTGCTGTGGAGAGCCTCGATTGCCGTATGGTGCTTCCAGGTTAATTCTTCCAAAGTCTTAGAATGGGCCTCATTTAACTGAGTGACCTCTCCCTCCAATCTATTTTGCAAGTTTTTCAACTCCATTTCATAGTATTCTTGTTGAGTTCTCTTGGCTTCATTTACTTTCTTCTCTAGCTCCAGAATCTGCTGCCTCTGCTCTTCATCCAGACTCTGAGTTCTGCTTTGCAGAACAGCTCTCTCCTCTTCAAGCTGAGATAATCTCTCAGTGGCTCTTGATTTTTCTGATTCCAAATCTTTAATTGTAACCTCCTGGGTCATTTGAGTTGCTTGAAGCTTTCCAATGTGACTGGCTTTCAGGACAAGATCTGAAGCTTGCTGCTGTAAACATTCCCGGGAAGCTGCTAGCTCACTTTCCACTTCTTTGTGCTTGCTTAATAATGCTATTTCTCCCTCCTTGGCAACATCAAGCTGCTTCTGAAGACCCTGCACATTGCTCTCAGATGTGGCAAGTGCCACCTGCAGCTTTTGGCATTTGTCAAGAAGACTGCTGGCTTCATCCTGAACCTTCTGTAACTCCGTCTTTAGTTTTCCTATGGTTTCTTGTAATATGGCTTCTTGTCCCTGAAATTCTTTGCGGAGATTGGCTTCCTTCTCTCGACTGGCCTGCAGGCTTTCCGCTGTCAACAGCTGCGACCTCTTCAAAGTGTCCAGTTCCCGCTCATAGGAGGACTGAGCTTTACACAACTTGCCCTCGTACTCCTCAATGAGCTTCTGCTTTTCCAGCCGCAACCCTTGGAGCATCTTGTTCAAGGCCTCCACCTCCAGCCTGTGCTGCTCCTGGCCCTGGCTCACCTGGGCACTGTGGCCCTGCTGTGCCTCCAATAGCTCCTGCACTTCCCTCCGGTGAGCCCTCTGCAATGCTTCCAGTGCTGACCGCTTGTCTTCCTCAAACTGGACTTGCAGCTGGCCAAAGCTCCCTAATCTCTCCTCGAATTTCCTTCTAATCTCTTCGACCTCTCTGGACATGGTCACTATGCGCTGGACATGCTGGGCTTCTGCGCACAGTTGCATGTCCTCAACTCTGTGTTTATAGGCTTCAAATTCTGTCAAAGCCTGCTGCTTCATGTTTGTGTGTTCTTCTAATGATGCTTCCAAAACCTGAATCCTTTTCTTAAGGTCTGACTCCTCTGTGACTTTGCCCTTATACTGCAGTATTTTTTCTCTGGTCTCTGCCAGAATCTGTTGGATTTCTTCTTCGTGCGCATCTTTGAGGGCTTGAATGGCAGATTCATGCTCATCGTTTTTGGTGTTCAAAGTGTATATGACCTTGGTGAGCTGCGCGATCTTCTTGCTCATCTTCAGGTGCAGGTCGTGGCTGTAGTCCCTGCGGCTCCTGGGGCTGCCCGCCCGGTCGCCGAACAGCTGCGGGCCGGGGCCCAGGGTGGCCATGTTCCCGCGCGTCGGGCCCTGGTCCACCGCGACCCCGCGTCCCGCCGGGTCCCCGCAGCAGCGTCCCTGCAGCTGCGGAGGAGGAGGGACCGGCGGCTGCGGCGTGGAGCGAGCGGGCGGGCGCGGGCGGGCCGGTGGCTACTTAATTTCTTAAATTTGCAATTTCTGAGACACTTTATAAACTATATCTACCCTCTTCGGGTCTCTGATCACTGTAACCAAAAACAGATCCAGTCTTTTCACTGCTTAGCAAGAACATGGGGGCGGGGAGGAGAGAACTTGCAAATTAGAGAGTTGGTTTTAAGTGATTTTTCCACAGTTATTCAGAGCTGACTTTGCACAATCTCAGGCATTTTAGGGGGAAAATGGCTCAACATTTTAACCTCCAGTTTGATAGCAAGTGGACCATAGGGTTTGATATCCATAGGTAGCAATGAGCCACAGATATACCTTGAAAAATGGTATAGAAACAAATTTGCCTTTTTTTTAAGTTCTAGAATAGATGCTGATATCAAATGAATAGTGTCTACACAGGTAAACGGGAAAGAAAATATTTATTTTATTTTCCACAAAGAATTGCCAAACAGTGAGATGAAAGTGACAGTTCCTGATATGCCTGATGGACGTCGGCCTGGACCTCCTCCTCTGGGACTGTGGGTGCCTGGGGATCCCAGTTCCCTAGGGTATCTGCTGTGATCAGAGCACCGCTGTGTCTCTTCGTGTTGAAATAAACCTTGTTTTGCACCAGACCCAGAGAAACCCTGGGAAAACTAGTTCCAAATCCACCCCAGCCTGCCGTCCTCACTTCTCCACACTTAAACTGGAGTTCAGGCCAATTTCGGGTCCTCCTCCTCCATCTCGGTCTTCAGCCGCTGGCTACTGGCTGAGGCAGCATCATGACGTCACCAACTGCTATCACATCACCTTGGTGTTCCATGTCTCTTATGGCTAGATGAGTTCCTCCTCCATGCCCTGTCCTCTGATGTCCCTTATGTCTCATGCTGCGGATAAAATGTTCAGGATCACCCTGGTTTTAGTAGAAGAAATTCCCAATCTTCAATAAAATAGCAACTGTTTCCCAGGAATAGGTACTATTCCAAACTAATGAGAATTCTTTGGAAGGACACAGGATATTTCATGGTACCCAATGCAGGTAATAGAGGCTCAGAGATATTAAATCACCCAGGCTATTTGTTATAATCCATTAGTTTGCCAGGGACAGCCATGCACCTGAGATCTCCAGCTAATGGAAGATAATATAAAAATACGCAAAACATTTAAGAATAAAGGATTTAAGAATAGAGGATGAGAGGAAAGACAAAAAGCATCTCTGTTCTGTCCAGGTTCAAGGGCTTTCCTCTCCAGCCAGCCCTCCTTGCTTCATTAGCTAAAGACCCTGACCTGCTTTTAGATTGCATCTTGGGGGGTTGAATGTAAAGTGACCCCCACAGCCTCATAGGTTTGTAATTAGGCCTAATTCTAAATCCCTATCTGGTAGATCCTTTGGGAGGTGGAGCCTTGCTGAAGGAATTGCTAGGGGCTGGCCATGGAGTATTATACCCCAGCCTCACTTCTAGGAGTGGAATCACTCTCTCTACTTCCTCCCTCTCACTATGGAGATGTGACACCCAGCTTTCTCCTCCTGCTAAGCTTTCCCCATCACGATGAAACTTCTCCTGGAACCTGCAATCCGGAAATCCTTTCCTTCCATAAATTGTTTCTGGTTTGTTGTCATGTCCCAGCAGCGAGAAGGTAACTGCAATATTTCCTAATACATCTGACTAACGACTGTTTGTTGTCTAATCTCAGGATTTTAGAAGAGTGAATTTGATGGGCTTATCTTGGTAAAATTTACCATGGTAACAAGAGAACAACCAAACAGCATCTCTGGAGGGGTTGCCTGGTGCTGGTGGGAGAGACACACTCCCTGGGGGTGGGTGTAATGGTTTCTCCTGTGTCTTTTCCCTAACAGCCTGGAGGATGAGTCATTGCAAAACTTTTTTCATAATGCTAAGATTTTTATGCGCACTCTAAATGATATTTTATTGACACCATGCTTACTGAAAATCATTAAAACATATTTCAAAATCCTTCATCTGCCTAATCCGTATGCTGTGACATCTAAACCTTTCTCTTATGACTCAGCCATCCTTATCATCACCATGTACTGTACGTTCTGCAATAAAAGAAGGCCCCAAATTCCTTTGAGCCCATGGAGCTATTTTCACCCACACAAAAATGGAACAAATTATTACATTTTAGGGTCATTTTTCTGTTATCAACAGCTTCCTGTTGCTTTCTGGGTTCCGATCTCTGAAAGCCCTTCTCATGTTTAATTTATATCTGTGATGCTCTCTGTAGCTTTTCAAATTAAATCACCCAGGCTATTTGTTATAATCCATTAGTTTGCCAGGGACAGCCACGCACCCGAGATCTCCAGCTAATGGAAGGTAATATAAAAATACGCAAAACATTTAAGAAGGCTCGTCATTCATAAAGGTAACCCTCATGGGGAACTAGAATGGTAATCAGAGTCTACAGCCCAGATCTTCTTTCTAAGTCTCTTCTCTGTCAGGGAGACAGAATGGGAACTCTTAGAGCAGGTGACTGGTTGAAAGTAAACCCTTTAGGGCAGTACACTAGTTAAAAGACTATGGAATATGTTTAGATATTACCTACCATAGCTGAATAATGCCATCTTGTTGGATTTGAATGTACATGTTAATTAGCTTGGCTGTTTACTATATAATATAGATCAACTTGGCCAACAGACTGTGATGTCGTTGACAGACAACACTGAGAGCAAGGCTGTAGAAAAGGTCCCTGGTGGACACTGGATATTTGTCCAACCCCAGTATGAACTACAGGAAGAAATAGAATCTGTAACTTCCACCAGCCATCCCCACCTCTATACATATAACCAGGAGTCTCCACTATTCAAGGACCCAAGAAATAAGTTGCTGCAACATTTCAGCTTTTTTGTGGAGGAAGGGATGCTTATGCTTACTTTATTTTTCTTTTTATTATACCATCAGCAACGTCTTAACATATTTCTAGTCTTAGGAACCAGATTTTTAATAAATATAACAATGACAATAACACTGTAATAAACGCTGGCTCCTAATTTCTTCCTATGAAATTAGCTTTCATAAAAATGGCAAAAAGTGAAAATTATACTTTTAATTTCCTTCAGAGGAATCTTCAGCATACTAAAACTGCATTGTACAGTTAGTTACCCATTTAAACAATTGCTTAATGTAACTTGATGTCTTTACATTTTATTGAGAACTTCACTATAGGAACATATTCCCGTAGAATTATACTTTTATGTTCCCTCTCTTCTACCTCCCTTCCACTGAGGGCCTTCCTCAGTGGGGTTATCAGTAATTTCTTTGAGGTTATGAACATGCCAGTCAGTCTCTGTGGGAAGGGACAGTGTCTCAAAGTACCCTTTCCCACCCAGTGGCTCGAACATTCTTTCTGCAATGGTCCCTGGGCCTTTGAGAGTGTGGGACAAGGCTCCTCTAGTCTATTACCAGAACTGGGTTAGCCCCCTCAGTGAACTGTTAGCCAGGAAGGGCCACGAGACCCCCAAAACTATGCAGGCGATTGCCAAAGCACTTGGTTACTTGCCTTAACTAAATGGTAAGATTTTATTACTGAAGAGATCACATTACCAGCGACAGACAGCTCAGGAGATCACAGGACCCAAATGAGCATGTCTAGAATACAGTTGACTCTAGGTTTTAGGAAGAACCTGAGAGAAGTTAATGGTTAGAAAGAGTCAACAGTACAAAGACACGTGTGTTAAGCTGTTTCCAGACTTCCACACTGGCATAGCCAATGACACGATTATCAAATATTTATCATCCGGACCAACATTACATTATAAAAATATCATCACAGATGAAATTAATGTGTGATCTCTTAATGAATGTAACAGGTTAAAGTGATTAAAATGAAAAGCATTGGATTGAGAGAAAATTAATTTTAAAAATTATTAGTAAATTAGTTAAAATCCTCATTTAGTTTAATGGCTTTCTTTTATCTCTAGAAAAGTGGTATTTTCAGAAAGAAGAAGTGAAATGTCTAACAAGTAACCAGAAGCACAGGAAAACATTTATTCAAAGTGTTTGTCTCATATTCTTGTATTGATTTGCAGGCAGAGAGAGAATGGGCCTTCAGCTATTGCAAACAACCTCCAGATGTATGTACCACCCTGTGCATCTGGCTTTATACTTGGGTACTGGGGATTCAAACCTGGGTCGCTAGGCTTTGCAGGCAAGTGCCATAACCACTAAGCCATCTCTCAGCCCGCCTTGTACTCTTTATACCTTCTTTCCAATATAAAAATTATGGCATTGTGCAGCCATATTCTCTCTATTCTGACTTCCAACTCATCTCTACCCCAACCCCTGCATCATTTGAAGTTCCTATAGCATCTCAAACTTAACAGATTGTCAGTGAATTCTTAGTCCTTAAATTCATCGATTGTTGATTTTCCTCACCTCATGAATACCCTCTTAGATTCTCAGAGCAGAAATGTGAGGGTTCATTCATCCTGATTGATTTTTCTCCCTCGAAACTCCTACTCAATCATTGACAAGTCCTGACATTTCTACTCACGAAACACATTTTAACCCCCTCCATCCCTCCACCTTCACTCCAGCCACAGTAACTCAAGTCCTGTCTCCTGTCCAGGACCTCACAATAGCCTCCTACCTCACATCTACTCTTCCTTCTGATCCCTGCAGCATCTGCTTTTCTTCTCAAAAGAGTGATTTTTTAAAAAATATAAATCAAGGAAGGATAGGGGGTTCTACTCACTAGACACCATAGTGTTCCCATACACAAAGTGGTCACAAGCCTGGATAAAAGTTCCACAGAGAGCAAAAACACCCTGGGGTGGCGAACTACAGCTTTACCTGAACAATAAAAATGAGCTTTTATATTCAAAATGTGAGTAGGGATGACTTTCAATCTTCCCACCCTCAGCCCTTATTTTAAATGCTTCTTGGGCCCCTTGCTCTTTATTGACCTTCCCCACTCTATCTCATGGAACTTTAATGATCTGCATAAGTAGTGTTTATGAAATGCATTCTGAGATTTTCAATGGACGTCTATCTCCTCGCTGAGTACTGGGGATATACTTCCATCAGGGCCTTTTACTTGGAAATTGTCTGAATACCTCAAATTCACATACCTGAAATCAAACTCAAACCAGACATGCTTTTGAGTTCCAATTAGAAAGCCAAGAACTTGAAGTAGTTCTATGCTAACAGGATCGTGGTGATAACTTCCAGAGAAAGGTAGGTTTCCAAACCCACGAACTAGAACGTAGCTTTGACCTGGTCATGCATTTAGTGTGTGGGTGGCTGGCCTGATAATAAAGACCAGATATGGAAAGGCCTGGAATCAAGCTTAGAATTGTTGCAGCTAGCCTGAGGTGATGTTTTCCATTTCATTTCTATAAAGAAAAAAAATTCAGGAAATGGTCCTACAAAAGATTGTACATAAAAACAAATGTTACATTTTAGTATGTTTGGTATCAAAACAAAATATCAAATTCCTAGTAATAGCTCCAGGAAGTCAAGAATTTTGGTGCTGAGCTGATTCCTGGCAGACCACCCATCCTGATCTTGGGAAAGCGTGGCCTTGGGCTCCTACTTTGATAACAGGCTTTCCCTGCCACGCAGGCTGTGTTCACTTTCTCGTGCCTTTCGTCCTTGGCACCTGAGCTACTAGAAGCTGTAATGAGAAGCACATAATTTCTGTAGACTATTCTAGAAGCAGCAGCCCAGTAAGGTAGTGGCACCCCTCCACCCACACCCCATTCTGCTAACATGGGATTTTCTTTTAAAATAAATAGCTCAAGAAGGAACACGGGTCATACCCAGAAGAGCTGGCTGTGTGGTTTCCACAGGACTTCCATGATGCCACAGGCTACTTCATTACCAGTGGAGCCCATATGGCAAAATTCAAATACATTGCCTTCTAATCAAAACCTCCATGTTACTGCTCATGCAAACCCATTTAGGAGTTTTCCATTGCATTTTTTATTTTACCAATTTCTTTTAGGTTCAACATTTTCACAACCTTGCATAAGCAATGTAACACGATGGCTTTGGCTGAGTTTCAGAGCTCTACAAGAGCTGCAGTGAGTAAAGTTTGGAAACTATTATTGCTACTACATCATGTTAGGTGGAGAGGCCAAATGACATCTCGAAATCACTCATCCTGTGAATTCAAGTTCAGGAATCAGAAATTGATCTACTCCTCCCCACCCCACCCCCATTCCTCCTGACTATTCAGTATACCTTGAAGGAAATGTCAGTAGATTATCCAGGCAGGCAGATCCAGGACTAGAATTTGGAAAGTAGGTAGAATTTAGAGTTCTCCCAGCCGAAATTATTCACACTGAGGCAAGGAGAGAAATCATGTTGACAGACCGATAGCCCAAGAAAAGAATAAGGAATAGAAGTTGAATTATAATTCCAAGTAAATAACTCACAACAAATGATGATAGACGAATATAAAGTTATTTTAGAGGACACTGCATTGAAGGTGAAGCAGACAATGTCAAGGCAATGTTTGCTTGTTTTCCCTCAGGTTCATATTTATTGAGTTTATTCAACCGCCATTTATCTACAGCCTATGAGCACTGAGTCCCATGCTGGGCATATTGAAATGATTAAACACTTTTGACATTCAGATAATCACCACCCACTGGGTAAACAAATGAACAATAAATTCTTAGGACAAAATGCAGCTATGTTTAAAGTATCAGAGGAAAACAAAAAAATAATGCTCAGGGCTGGAGAGATGGCCCAGCGGTTAAGGCACTTGCCTGCAAAGCTTAACAACCTGAGGTTGATTCCCCAGTACCCATGTAGAACCAGATGCACAAAGTGATGCATGCATCTGGAGTTCATTTCTAGCAACTAGAGGTCCTGACATGCCCATGCTCTCTGTCTCTTTTCTCTCTGCTTGCAAATCAAAATAAATAATAATTTTTTTCAGATTTTTCCATTTATTTTTTATAAATTATACCTTTATTATCCATATAATTATTATTATATTATTCATACACTGAATGAGCAAATAATGTGTTGGTGTCCCCAGTTCCCCAATTTCTCTCTTCTCTGTGCCCAATCAGCTGGATATCCTCTTCTGTGGGCAAACCATATCAGTCCATGGGGTAGGGGATTATGGATAGCCTAGGAGTCAACCTGGTTCCACCCCCCTCTTTGTATGTTGTTACTGAGGGAGGTCATGTCTCTGGGAGCTCTCCCCCACCATGGCTCTTACAATCTTTCCGCCCCTCTTCCACTCAGTTCCCTGAGTCATGGTGGGTGAATTTTAAGGCTGCTTTATTGTTGAGGTCTTAGGGGTCTCTGTACTTCTGCTTTAGGTTGTGTTGAAAATCGTTGGTGTCTGTCTGTCTGGGTCAACCTGGGTTGACTGATTGGCTGATGTTATAGGTCTCTTGCTTATCCTACCACTCTCTGTGGGGTTAGGGTTAGGGTTAGGGTTTAAAAAGATGATGATATTCAACTCTTTCAAGGGTAAAATTCCCATTTGAACAAATCTTGAAAGGGAAATTCAGTCACAATTTTTAATGCAGTACGCAGTGGCAATTTGGCAAGTCCTAATCAAATGTTTTATAGCAGGATGACAGGTCCATTAGAAACATTTCCTAAAGGTGGAATAATACTAGCACTGTTCCCTTCTCTTTTTCGCTCTTCAAATAGCTTCTCCTGCTTCTTCCAGAAGTACAATCTTGCAGCATGACAATGCCTTGGAAACCCAACACGTGCTCTCACTACCGTTAGAGATATCAAAATGGAAAATAGGATTGATCACTCTCATATATGATTCCAAATCAGATTTATCTCGACAGGAAAAAAATATTACATTTATTCCTAGCCCATATAATAAAATACTACCAACACAAAATTATTGCAAAGACATAAAAAGACATCTACCTGAAATTTCATTTAACTTCTCTTTAGCTAATTGGGTTTCAAAAATAACATCTGGCTATAACCCTTCCTTCTGACTATACAAAACCATGCTATTATTTCTTCTAGGCTCTGCATCTAAAGTATATAGATTGAGGATTCCATTAAGGACCCGCACTGTAATGTTAGGAATACACCAAACCGTGTCTTAATTCCATTTGCTACTTTTTGCAGGTGCTTTCTCGCCCTTAATGGCCAGCCATCACAGAGCTCTGAGAAGCAGGTGAGCTTTACCCAACTTACAAGTAAGAACCAAGATCTAATTCAGAGTTAGCCACCAACTTAGTAATTAAACTACACCCAAAAGAGATGCTTTTCATACAGTTCAGAATTTTTTTCCCTCCATATGAGGAGTTAGGAAAGGCCAGATGGCAAATATGGTTGGCACTGTGGGCCAAAAAACCTCTGTCTAGGATTGCTTGATGTATCAAAACAAAATGGAAAACTCACGGTTACATTTGAACATCAAATAAATAAGTAATTTTAGTATAAATAGGTCTCAATTACATTGTTTCTTTATATGATATTCAAATTTAACTGGGCTTCTTCAATGTAATCGCCCTATTCCAGTTATAACCGCTCAACTCTCCCACTGGGCGTGAAAGCAGCCAGAAACAGTATATAAATGAACATATGTTTCTGTATTCCAGTAAAACTTTACTTGCACACACAGAGCCCGTTGTACCTGGGGAGGGTCACAGACAGCCAACAATTCCGATCACTGACCTGCAGAAAAGAAATGCCAAGCACATATCAGTATTATATTTGATTCATAGACCACTTGACAAGATAAACTTTGAATGCTATTTCTTCCGGTGATGGTGCAAATGGCTAAATTTATCAAATTATAACAGTGAAGTCCATTGTCATTTCTCTAGTCTCACTTTTACGTGGCTCAGATGACAAAGTCTCCTGTTTAGAAATACCCAGGTATTTAACTGTCACTTTAAAAATATTGTTGTCATTGCTGGCTGAAACACTGAAGTGTCTATGACTATAAGTGCCTTGCTTTTTATAGTTAGTGTTCTCCTCACCCCCAAACATTGGAGATTAGGGAAAAACTTGGAACACAGCTCACTCTGTTTCTTGTTTCCTCAATTCTCAGTCAGTTCTGTTACAGTAGCATCATGGCCTCTACTCTCGCTGTTTCGCCTATGAGCGCCTGTCCCCAGTGAAGATGCTTCCCATGGTACCAGAAGGTATCACAGCCCAACGATGGATAAATCTCTACCCAACTGTAAAATGTTTCTTTCAGCTAAGATCCCAGTTGATCATCTTTCAAAACAAGTCAGGATTTAACCTCTCCCACCACTACAGAAGACAAATCAGACCAGTGTGATGGATCAGAGAACAGACAGCATGAGGTGGACAGAGTTCGTAGGTGCACATGCCACCATCATGCCTGTAACTTATAGAGAAATCTCAAGACTGTTGAGAGTAAGCCTTTGGAGGAAGTATGGAAGAACAGGATTAGATAGTTATGCAAGTAGTAATATTGTCCTGACACAGCAAAGCCACTTTCTGAAACAAATGCATGTGCAGTGTAAAAGTGACCAGGAGGATGTGGGGGAAGATGGGTAAAAAGCAAGTAAATGAAACGTTCTCAGCTAAGATGAAAACTTTGAAATCTATGTAAGGACTCTTGTAGATTGCTTAGAACTTGTGGTAAGTGTCCATAGCTAACTTCTCCTTAGATCCCACGGGCATGTGTTTATATGGTCTCCCCTACAATATGAGATAGTCATTCTTAAGTGTCCCTTTGAATCAGGGTGCTTTGTAAAAAAGTGAATTGTGTTATGTGGATCAACGTGATGATTGCAATCTTATTAGTCGCACAGAGGTGACAAAACCAGACATACCTCTGTAAAATTAAAAACCTGATTTCTAATTGATAAACACACAGGACTATATCTGTTCTCCAATGTAGGAACTCTCGCAAATAACATCACACTAAAAACATACCATAGATTTGAGGTATTTTTGTATTCTCATTTTAATTTCCCATCTTCCCTCTGCAAAAAAGTCATAATTTCATCTACCAAGTATCTAAAGTGCTTTGGATATTGGAGAGAATTCTGAGACAGGTAGGAGGCATCTTCTATGGCAGAAACAAACAGAAAATAATACTGTCCTCCCAGGAGCCCATTCCCTCTCGTATGACTTCAGCTCACCCAGTTAGATACCACCAGCATTCTGAATGTCAATGGTTGAGGTGTGAGTTACAGCAGGTGGGTGACTTCAGTGTCCCAGTGGCTCTGAGACAACTGAGAAGCCCCTGTGTTCGATATGAATGTGCAACGGAGCCCATTGGTATTTTGATGAGCACAACAGTTGTGTCTACCTAACTGTGATGTAGTATCTTTGAGAAAGTTTCCAGAGAGGTTTAACTGAGGAGCAAATGTGATGTCACCAACCCATGGGCTAGTGAGCCAAGCTGAATAAAAATGGGGGAATAAAGGCTTGAGAGATGGATCAGAGGTTAAGGCACTTGCCTGCAAAGCCTGACGACCCTGGTGTGATTCCCCAGTACCCACATAAATCCAGATGCACAAAGTGGCACATGCATCTGGAATTCATTTGCAGTGGCTGGAGGCCCTGTTGGGCCCATTCTCTCCGTCTGTCTCTCTTCTCTCTACCTCTCTCTGCTTGCATATAAATAAATATAAATTTTAAAAATATTTTTAAAGGGGGAGAGAAAAAAGGGGCAGTTGAACATCAGTATTTCTCTCTCTCTCTCTCTCTCTCTCTCTCTCTCTCTCTCTCTCTCTCTCTCTCTCTCCTTCTTCCTGACTATGGACACAAAGTGACCAACTACCTCACACTCTCAATGCTATGTGTTCTCCACCATGATGGACTGTACCGTCAAGCTGTGAGCCAAAATAAATTCTCCCTTCCTTGGTTTTGCTACAGCAGTGAGATATTTTGTTGTTACAGAAATGAGAAAGGCATAGTGATCTAAAAAGATTCCAGCACCAAGACTCATCAAGATGATGAGAAGAAGAGAAAGCCCGTGCTTAGTAGAGACAAGCCATCTCTATCACACCCGCCAGGGCTGCAGAGAGGGAGAGCACAAGTGCTGCTCTCACTGGCCACCACAGAATCTTCTCTGTGGAGGTGACACAGCAGACTCAAAACTCGTCACAGCTGCAAGTCAGAAGCTGTTGAGAGCTCAACGCTAAGCAAGACATCTCTCACGCCTTCCGAGGCTCAGAGAACATTGCAGAAGTGGAGGCAGAAAAGACGCAAGAACCACAGGGTTGGAGGGAGCACTTTGGGGTGCTGTCCTCTGGATATGAACTGACACGTACATTCACAACCTCACAGTGGTTGTTGTTAATCCCCCCTAAACCTGCACCATGCTTGATCGATCAACATTTTGACATAGAGGACAGAGGATAACAAAATTACTGAGATATAAATACAAGAAGAACCACTTAGAAAGGGAGGGCCCTCGCTGAAACAGGGGTGGGAAGGGAGACAAAGAAGTTAATGGAAAGAGAATCTGATCAAACTATAGTTTGTTCATGGATTAAAATTCTCAATAAAACATTTTGGGTTTTGTTGTTGTTGTTGCTGTTTTAAGATTCTAACATACAGAACTTTATCACAAGTTTTTAGGTTGGTCTTGCATTCTGGTTTTCAGCTCTGGTTTGGTATCACCAAAACACCATGTCACTTCTTTGCGCCATGCTCATTTGCTTTTCAATTAATATCTGACTTTGTCTAATAAAATGGCTTCTTATCTTTGTAATCCAAAATTTCAGCTAATACATCCCAGAGATCAAATAATAAGTATCATAATAGCTTCCCCAAATGAATGCCCATCTGTACCACTCTGACAGATGGTTATTATTTCATCCTTATGATTCAGTCAGCCTTCTGTATCAACCAAGTGCATGTTGAGATTATTATTTTACATGCATTTACATTGAACATGTACAGCCTTTGTCTTCTGTCATAATTCCAGAAACAATATAGGATTATACAACTATTTATACAACATTTACATTATATTAGGAATTATAGCTAATCTAGAGTTGATTTAAAGTATATAAGAGGGTTGCATAAGTTAAATGCATATGTATATAGTATGTCTACTATGCATGCATATATATTATGTCTGCTATCCAAAATATTTGACCATCTACAGATTTTTGTATCAATGGGCAAAGTGGGGGTAGTTAGATGTAATACTATGGGAAAGAAATTGAGATTAAATGGAGTAGTTTATATCTAATTAAAGGCAGAATTCATAGGCGAAATTACAATACCTACAGATTAAATCCTCCCCACAAATTTACCATTGTTTTAAGACTATTAACCATCTAGTAATTAATTGCTATCATTTCATACTGTGCCATATATTCTGTAAGATATATGTGACTTCCAAACAACTTGGAATCCAAGTGAGAAAGCAAGAAAAACACAAACCAAGTAAGGATCAACTAAGAAATGAGATGATGTATGATTAAGTTACTATCGGTATGAAAGAGAATATAAAAATTCAAAGTCATTTGAGAAGACATCACGCAGACACATTGTACAAGAAAATCAAAACACTGCAATAGTTACCTACCACAGCCTAACAAATTATTCTTACACATAGAGGTTGAAATAAGAACTATTTCCTGGAGAATATTGTGAACCAAATTCAACACAGAATAGTCCCTTTCCTACCATATCTGGAGCCTCCAGGATTGGGAGGTAGACCCTACTGAAGGCTCGTTTGTTCTAGTTGTTCATAATAGCTGTCAGCTACAAGTTAACTGAGACTGTCACGTGGAACACCTACACATGGCCTCTCCATCCTGGATCCTGGGTTCACACACACACACACACACACACACACACATTCACAAACACACACATACATACACTTATACACATACACACACACAAACACATACACATACACACACATACACATATACACACATACACACATACACATATACACATATACACACACATACACAAACACACATACATACACATACACACATACACAAACACATACACATACACACACATTCACAAACAAACACATACATACACATACACACATACACAAACACACACAAACACATACACATACACACATACACACATACACATATATACACATACACAGGCACACACACACATACATACACACACATTATTTTGTTCTCATCCACATAGTGCCTGGGTTCCAAAGACAAACATCAGTGCAAAGGCACACCCCTAAAACCAGTGAGGTGATAACTTGGTCTTGCTCACACAGCTAATTTGTGAATCAACCGATCGGATGGCATGCCTCACTACTACGGCACTTTCTATATGGGATAATGTATTTTTTTAAAAATTAGGTGGACTTTCTGTTATCTACTCTCAAAATGACCTTCATATGCAATATCTCAACCCACAATAACATGTTAATAGGAGAAATCATCAGGATGGGGACCATAAAGAATAGCACGAATGATCTGAGCACATTATACCCTACATACCCTCAATTCTGTACAGATCCTGTTTTTCAGTGACATATACTTTCATTTACACTGGGGGAAAGTGCTGTTTTAAAGGTTTTATGATGATGTTGCTTCACCTCACATCCTGAAATAATTTAGCCCTGGAGCCTAGTTACTTTGGGCTTTGTTGATGGCATCCCATCTGGACACGAAAGCTGTTCATTATTCAATGACGCTGCTTAGAGGGAAATCATGCATCACTCCTACTGTTGTGGTCTGTGTTTCTATTTGAACTTTAGTCCAAGACATCGCAAAGTAGCCACTGATCGATTGAAATGCTAAGCATCTGCACCATCACCTATGTGTCCATAAACTTTTCCTTATTCATTTGCAGGCAGGCAGGCAGACAGACAGAGGCAGAGACAGAGAGAATGGGCCCGCCAGGGCCTCCAGTCATTGACAATTAACGCCAGATGCATGCACCACTTTGCATATCTGGCTTCACATGGGTCCTAGGGAATCGAACCCATGTCGTTAGACTTTGTAGGCAAGCGCCTTAACCGCTGAGCCATCTCTCCAATCCCCTTGTCCATATCCTTTGAAGAATAAATAACTTTTCCTAATAGTCTTGACATATCCTAAAATTTTGTAAGCTTACATTTTCCAAGCAATAATTTGGGGAGAAAATGGGATGTTTTCTATAAGTTGAAATGAGAACAGAGCTAAACTATTCATATTTTATGCTCCTTTATAGTCATATAAATTTGAAATGGCATTTCTATTTCAGAGGTAATTTTGTAGATGACTGTCTTTCCATTCACAGGTGATGGCTTTCAGTACTTTTATTCAGTTTTAAATAATGTTTTGCTGGAGATCTATGAGTCAGCTTCTGCAGGGCCACAGAGAGTTCAAATTTGGAAGCCAAATCTCTAGATTATAGGAAAACCAATAGCTTAGAACAAATTTAAAAATGTTTAAAATGACTAAGAAACTGTCGGCATGAACATCTTTTGCTTTTCCTCTGCTTTGTTATTCTATCATAACGAATCCCTAATAACATGTTGCATTTTCCCTTTTGAAAATAGAGAAGAATGCACCATGTTCGATGGATCTTCAAGCTTGTCACTGGTGAGCAAGTAAGCCTGAAAGCGGAAGTGAGGTCAGCCTTCTTCAGAAAAAGTGCCAAGACACACCTTGAATTCTCAGAATCAACAAAGATGATGCAGAGATTGAACGTCATCAAAAATGTGTTGGAAAAACCTAGGAAAATATATCAGAAAACTTGGGTCTGGGAAATACCAAACCCTACTGGTCCTAATCATTTAGATATTAGAGTTGATAGTTGAAAAGATAATGAAAAAAATAAGTGAATAGGAAATAAACATCCTTGAAATTTAAAAAAAGGTGGAGTTTCAGAAGAGGCATTTGAAGAAGAAAAATGGTTAGAGCCAGCCTGCCCTTCAGCAAGTGTTCTGCAAGGAACAAAGATGTCTGTTTCTGCAAAGCAATCTTTCCTTCTCTTCCCAAAGCAGCTGATGTCCCAGCACTTGGAGAATCTGTTATTTCAGGGAGCAGTGAGTAGTTGTCTAGAATGTTTCTCCATTTCAGCAACTTTTTTCTCTCTTTCTTCTTAACAATGAATTTCAGTCATGTTTCCTTTGTTTTCTTTTCTATAAAAAAAAGGACAAATGTCATCAGGAAAAAAAAACCTGACAAACATTCTGAATCAAGTGTTTAGTGCTTTGTAGGAAGAAAATAGAAAGAACAACCTCTCCAAATATATGCTGGTCAACTGAGATGTGTTCAGAAGGAAAACAGGAGCATCAAAGCCTCCATGTTGGTTGCTAAGGAAAGAGGTCCCAAGTCCTAATTGTAGGTTTTGATAGGACCATTCTAGTTGTCTCCTCCCCCTTTTGCATTGATTGACATGTCTACAAGTCCTTTTGTTTCATTGGTTTGTATTTTCTCTTGTGTATCTTTCACAGTAAACAGTTTAATAGCAAAAGAAAGGGGGGAAAACAGAAACTCCATTACAAACAAGGCACTATAGAATTATTCTGAATTAAACTGTGCCTTCCTTTGCTCTCAGCATCTTGTCTTTCCCTGACATACCTACGCTGTGTCCCCTTTCCTACTGCATCAAGTAGGAAATTGGCTTACCCTAGACCCCAATCCAGAAGGCTACTTACTCCTCAAACTTAGCAGACTCTACCCTCTAGCTCATTCAAGACTTAAAACCTGGCATTTCTTTACCTGGCAGCCTTCTCCTACCAATTACCTCACAATTGGCCTTTCCCTTCCTTCAAATATCTGTATGTCTACAGCATGCACTTGGCATACTGGCTGGCTTCAAAAAAAATTTCTTTAATATGGTTTGTATCTTCTGGGTCCCAAAAGTTCATGTGTTAAAGACTTGGTTGGCAGCTGATGGTCTTTGGGGAAATGATTAGATTCTGAGGGCTTGGACATTATCAATAGATGCATCATTCAATGGCATTATTAAGAGGTGGTGACATTAGGAAGTGGAGCCTAGTTAGAGTATGTCACTGAGGGAGGGTATGTCCTGGAAAGATGTCCTGTCCATGGTCCCTTCTTGTCTCTCTGCTCTGTGTCTTGGTGAGCGGTTTCTGTCCACCATCATCCTGCCAATGTGATGGTCTCCCTCACCACAAGCCCATAGCAACGGAGCAAGCTGATCATGGTAGTTTGAATGTTTGGCCCCATAAACTCAGCTATAATTTATTAAACTTCCTAAATGAACCCCTCACAGGTAGATTTCTGCTAGAGGGGGTATGCTACTTTGGGGGGAGGTAGATCTGAGTCTAGCCCTATTAAGAGTGTTGAGAGCAACTTGAGTTCTCCAAATGAGCTATTGTTGCTGTTTGCTTGCAGCAAAAAGAAGTAAACAGCTTCTTTCGCCATTGATGGAGCTTCCCTTGGATGCTGTAAGCCTAAAAGAAATCTCTTTCTGTCATAAACTGTGTCTGGTTGCGTGTTTGTCTCCAGCAATGAGAAGCTGACTGCAACACTGATCACAGACCAAAGTTGTTGTGATGGGAAATCTCGGTAAAACTCACCAGGATTTAGAATCCCCATAGCAACCATCTCTGATGGTGTATGTGAGGGGCTTTTCTGGATGAGACTCGTTGAGGTGGAAGGGCCCCCCTCACTGCAGGAAAGCGCTCTCCCACAGGATGGTTCCTGCACTGCGGTCAAAGGAAAAAGCCAAATAAGCCTTCAGCATTCGTGGCTTTGCTCGGCTTCTGCACTATTGAACTGAATGTGACCAACTCCTGGCACCATAAAGGTCTTCCTCTTCAAATTATAAGCCAAAGATAAACCCTTTCCTTCCTTAGGATAACTCTGCTCAGGTACTTTGTCCTGATAATAAGAAAGTTGTTTATGGTAGGTGTTTTGTTATAGTAACAAGGAGCTGACCAACAGCTTCAATTACTGTACCTCTGAATTCCATAATATGTTACATTAGCAACTTTACCACCCCACCTCAAATATCATAAAGTCGCCTCAAACTAAATATTCAATCATTCAGTTCTCTCCTTATTTTTACAGTTTCTGTCTTCGCCTTCTAAATAAGTATAACATTCAAGTAAAGCTTGAACTGAGTTATGTATTATGGCTTCTTCCAAATGTGTTAAACCAATTCTATCAGTAAGATCTCCACATGGTTAATTGATATTGCAGATCCATATTAATATAAGGTATAGAAAACTTACCAAGGTGCACCCAGCGGTGCTAAAGGACAGGGAAGGTGAGGGAGAACCGAGTCCCAGGATGTCTACCCAACCCTGCACCTCTCCACAGAATTGGTTCAATCTGTGCAGCTGTCTTCCTACAATGAATGTTCATAATTTGCTTTGTCCATTTAGATAAATGGTCTTCTCCCCTTTCCAGTGAAAATGATAAAGAGCTAATGATTTTTCTGACACCGTTAACTTTCCATTTTTGGTGGGGGAGCTTCCCTTTGAATTGCAACAACCTAAGTTTCCTTCATTTGATTAGTTGACAAGGTTACATACGGGCATCTTCAGAAACATGTTCATAAGACTTCATATCTTTAAAAAGTTATAAAATGGTTATTTCCCCCTACTGCCAAGCTATGATGCTGAAGGGAGGTGAGTACCCTCTGGGCCAGCTCTCTATTAGCTTGGTGAAGATGAAGAGACGTGTCTCTCTAAACAGAGCCAAAGAGGTCTGAGAGATTTCTGGTCCCATCAGTAAATGACAGAGATGACAAATGAGATGAGAGGACCCAGAGATGCTCTATGTTGGGGGATTTGCTCAAGTTTTAGAACGGTTTAGATATGGTTCATTTAGTAACAAAGTGATTAGTAGATGCCTGAAATATCATCGTCACGTGTTTGACCTTCACCAAGGGTGAGAACTGTCTGTCTTCTGATGTATCCATTCTCCTCCTTCCATATGTTCCTTCAGTCCCTGCCATAATGAGTGCTATAAATTATATCACAGAAAACGGCTCCTGAGATAACATCTAAATGCCTATCTTCTGCTTAACATGTTTCTAGCTAATGCCTTCTCTCATAGAATCTACATAGATAAACTAATGTTTTCCTTTTGTCTTGTTCTCATTTTCCTCACACACGTTGCAATAGGTATCTACATATAACTTCATACTTATAATTTTTATATTAAATAGCATACTCAGGGCCTAGAGAGATGGCTCAGTGGTTAAGTCACTTGCCTGCAAAGCCTAACAACCCCAGTTTGGTTCCCCAGTACTCATGTAAAGCAAGATGCACCAAGTGGCGCATGCGTCTGGAGTTTGCATACAGCTGGAGGCCCTGGTGTGCCCTTTCTCTCGGTCTGTCTCTCTTCTCTCTCTGCTTGAAAATAAATAAATAAATAAACAAATAACTCATAAAAACTTTTCCAGAGATGGAGAGATGGCACAGTGGGTAAGGTGCGTTCTATGCTAGCATGAAAGTCAAACCTCAGAACCACATAAAGACAGATGCCATCGCAAGTGTCTCTAACCCCAGCATTGCTATGGCAAGATGCCAGGCAGAGAAAGGAGAATGCTTGGTTGCTCACAGGTCAGCCAGGCTGGTACACAAAGCAAGAGAACAAGGAAACCCTGTGTCCAGCAAGGTGGAGGTGAAGGACCAACATCTAAGTTGTCGTCTGACCTCCTCAGGTGCACCATAGCACTTGTACCCACGTTCACACACACACACACACACACACACACACACACATACACACACACACATGCAAACAGAGAGAGACTAAAAAGAAAAAGAAAAAATATACCTCCACAGAATTCTGATCTCAAAATAGGTATGTGAGGCAGTTAATTCCTCATCAGTGATCCACCTGCCCAGGCCATTGTCCACTTTCACAGACAGACCACACATCGCCACCGCTTTGAATTTTCCTCAATTACGATGCACCCCGAAGCCACGCTCCAGATTCTATGCAGCATGTGCCTATTCAGGAAAAGATTAACTGAACAGACTGAAATGTGAGATTGGATTTAGAAACATTGAAAGCAAGACAAAAATGCCCGAGGAAGGGACCAATGTAAATTTGATAGGCTGAAGACAATTTGGGCATTGTCCTGATTTTTGAAAACCATCTGCAGTGCTGACATCATTTTTTTAATATATGGAATTGTTATGAGTGTCCTTGCTAGCCATTCCCAGTCTGAATTATGGCACCCCTTTTAAGTTTTCCTCTTCAACCTATTCCCATTTACAATTACGGTCATCCTCCAAGTTCAATTTCTGACCTTGGAATCTAGGAGTGATCAGCTGAAATATTTGTCGTTTCATGCTATGCTCTATGAACCTCTGTAACAAAATCCCTCAGACTGGATGAATAGTTCAGCACAGTCATCATTCCAGAAGCTAGGAAGGCCAGGATCCAATGCCTGGAGGTTTGGTTGCTTTGTGAGGGTTGCTGTCTGCTTCCAAGAGGGTACCTTGGTGTGACAGGTTTGGGGGGTTTTTTGGCGGGAAGGCTCAAACACAAACCCCAAGCCTGACCTCTTGTCTGTTTCACTTAAAGAATTAAAACAAGACTGAGAAAGTGTAATTATTAAGCTATTATATTTATTCAGGAGTCAAAAGAGGGGAGGGAGAGTCCCTGGAACAAGGAAGGGGGAAGAGATGCACCCATGGGATCTTAGGGCCCATGTAAAAATTCATGGGTCTACGGGGAGAGCCCATGTAAAGCCCATAGGCCTAGGGGAAGGGTCCATGTAAAGTCCATGTACCTGAGGGAAAAACAAAAATATCCTTTCCCACCTTTCTCATCCTAGCAGCTAGATAAAACCTTACCGGTGCCAAAAACCTCAGTTTCTGGGAGATGAACAACCCAGAAGCTGGAAAAGACGGGGGATAGCCCACTAAAAGCCTTGTGAGCACCCAGGCTTTTTATTTTGGATCCAGGCCTGAATCTAAAAGAAGTCAGCACAACTGGGTGCAGCTTCTGAAAGGGGCTGGGCTTGAACACATGCACCTGAAAAATTCCAGCTCTGAGGCAGCTGCCTCAGACAGCAGGGCAAATGGCCACATTTGTTTATGCTCCACCTGGCAGAGAGGAATTAAGATTAATGTCTCCTAAGGGCCTTTCTGTCTAATTGCCTCTTCCTAATGCTATCTCCCTTTCATTGGGGCTGCATGATTAGACTAATGGACCTCTCTGTCATCCTGTGGCAGAAGATGGAGAGGCATGAGAGCCGAATGCCTCATGAAGCCTCATTATATTAAGTCCCTGATCCTATTTCTGTAGAAGAAACCCTCTGTGGTGGTTTGAATTAGATGTCCTTCATAGACTCATGTGGTCTGAATATTTGTTCCCCAGCAGGTGGTGATTCAGGAGGTGGAGCCTTGCTGAAGGAGGTGTGTTGTTGGGGGGCAGAATAGCTGTGTCATACCAGCTCCCTCTTGCTAAATCTCAGCTCACTCTCCTGCTTCTGGTTTGTACCTGCTGAGGCAGAAGTGATGTCCAGCCTCTGCTCATGCCATGCTTTCCTCTGTCATCATGAAGCTTTCCCACAAGACTGTAAGTCAAAATAAAAACTTTCCTTCCATCAGCAGCTTTGTTCGGGTGCCTTGTCCCAGCAAGGAGAAGGTAACTGAAACACCCTCATAAGCTAATCATCTCTTAACACTGTTATGTTGGCCAGTAACTTTAAGCACATGAATTTTGGACACATTCAAACCATGGCAAGGCCTCCATCAAGCGACAGATGCTTGCTAACTCAGCCAGTTCATGTATATGAAGAGAAATTATATGCAGTCCAAGAGGAACCGCTCAGACAGCTGCAGACATGAGCACCCTAATGAAGCAGAACAAACCTCGTGGTTGTGGGCGGGCCCACAAAAAGATAAAAGTCACATGTTTGCAATGCCAGACATGGAACACCCAACAGTGGAAATGAGCTGTGACCATCCAACGCAAAGAATATTTAGAGTAGTTTAAATTTACACAAATTCCATGCTGATAGCAGATTTTTACTTTCTCTTTTTTACCTTAAGGAATTTACCTCTGTGTTCCAGAAAAGGTCAGACCACCTCTGCGTGGAAAAGGAATTGGCAACACAGAGGAGACTTACTTTAGAAAGTTTTAGTCTATAAATGTCAAATCAGATGAAACCCATACTTTCCCCTTCATTGAACCATAATTCCATGAGAGTTTTATTATGCAAATTCACCCCAAAACACTCGTCTCTACAGCTTTGCCAAATGTTCTGCATGCAACGATGGTATCCACACTGTCCCCATCAGAAAACACTCGATTTTGAGGACAGGAACTGGAGCTGATATAAAATTCTAATGCATTCATCTTGCTTAATACACTGATATCTTCAGAGAACACAACAAATAAAACTCAGAAATGATGCAATTCTGTGCCAAGTTAAGCAGAATGGAAATGTGTTCTGTGCCTAGCCATAAAACATCAGTCCTTCAAATTAGTCTCTGGTGCTAGAGTTTCCTTAACTATTTTCTGGTTGCCTGTAAACAAAGGGTCCATTCTATGTTTCCTCTGTCCTTTCTAAATATTACCATGTGTATAATCCTCCCTGGTTAGCTACCATTTTCATAGTGAGCAGTTAGATGTATGTTCGCATGTATCAGAGTATCTTGGTTGATGCAATAAGGTGAGTCACTAAAGATGTTTGTTCGCCTCACAAATGATTTAAGGGATTAATGTTTCAGCACCCTTATACAATCAATAAATTAGCTGAGGGGCTGGAGAGATGGCTCAGCGGTGAAGACACTTGCCTATGGTGCCTAAGGCCCCGGGTTCAATTCCCCACATAAGCCAGACCCACAAGGTGGTGGCCCTGGTGTGCTCCCTCTCTCTCTCTCTCTCTCTCTCTCTCTCTCTCTCTCTCTCTCTCTCTCTGCTTGAAAATGAATAAAAATATTTTTTAAAAAATTAGCTGAGCTGGGCTGGAGAGATGGCTCAGCGGTTAAGGCACTTGCCTCCAGTGCCTAAGGCCCTGGATTCAATTCCCCAGGACCCACATAAGCTAGAACCACAAGGCGGTGGCCCTGGTTCTCTCTCTCTCTCTCTCTCTCTCTCTCTCTCTCTCTCTCTCTCTCTCTCTCTCTCTCTCTCTCTGCTTGAAAATGAATAAATAAAATATTTTAAAAAAAATTAGCTGAGCAATTTTTCCAGAAACTTAAGGACACTTTGAAAAACTTCAAATCTCTAACTACCCATGAAATAAATACATTAACTTTATAAAATCATAACAGAGCTCACTAACATTTAAACACAGCATTTATTCTCTTCTCCACATCTGGCAAATGCCATTCAAGTAATGGTTACAAGACAGAAGAATGGTTTAAAAAGCTAAACTTCTAGTAAGTGTCAAAAGAATTGCACAACTTCAAACTAGTTTCCTGTTGGACTAGCATCCATTCAAGGAAACTTAAGCCGAGTTCAGTCAATGTAACTCGTGCTCCTGAGTTATAAGAAAAACCAAGCCCCAATCTTCGTTGCCAGCTTCGTGGATGACCTTGATGTGAACAAAGTAATGGTCCAAAGTGCTACTGTGCCGTGCTCTGAGCCATTCGTGGAGATAACAGAATGACAGCATGTCCCTAATCAGAGACCGTCCCTAGTGCCATCACTGGACTTCTGAAAGGTTTTCTTTAGGTCCTTGCTAGCTTGTATTCACATACAGAGGTCGGGTGTGGTGGTGCATGCCTTTAATCCCAGCACTCGGGAGGCAGAGGTAGGAGGATCGCTGGGAGTTCAAAGCCACCCTGAGACTACATAGTGAATTCCAGGTCAACCTGGGCTAGAGCAAGACCCTACCTCAAAAAACCAAAAATCATCATATTCTCATACAATCTTGCCTGTATCTTCCACCAGCCTAGGTAGGGTAGCCTCTGTTTGCTCACACCTGTGTGATTATTCTGAGTAGGAGTTCATGACCTTGTCTCCTATGGTTCTCTGAACTTCAGGCTCAGCACCACAGCTCTTGGTTCCAACGTCAGACCTGGCTTGCTTGGATGCCCATTCAGTCACCTTTCTCCCATATACCTATTGGCACAACCATAGAAACATGTTTTGTTTACTCTCCCATTCATGTCCTAACCATGCCCAACCCTGCCTAGCATTGCAATCAGATGAGATCAAGCATGTTCAGGATGGCCTGGCCATAGGCAGATTTCATTGATTCTCTAAATCCACAGACCAGGGCACTACATGCAAGTACTCCTCCAACCTCCTGCCAACAACCTCCTCTTTCTACTCTGACCAGCTCTCCCTCCAAGAGGCCCAAATGAAACTGTGGAGAGCTGCTACTGAAACTTCTGGAGGGCAAATCCAAGAAAGGTGTGATTATAAAACAGCAAACCCTAAGAACATAAGTAAAATTAGACCCGTGTCTACCCAGTCTCCTCAAAACTAGGGGCTCAGGAAGGAGAAAGGACAAGGCTAGCCCCCTAAGGAAGTCCTGCTCATCTTAGCTCTGAGGTTCCCACCCATCCTGCTTTGGAATTGCTCCTTCAGAACTCCTCTCTCTCTCTCTCTCTCTCTCTCTCTCTCTCTCTCTCTCTCTCTCTCCTCTCTCTCTCTCCTCTCTCTCTCTCCTCTCTCTCTCTCCCCCCTATGTCATAACCTCTCTTTGGTAGTAACGTTTGGCCCCTCAGATTCTCCACAGATGCTCCAACCAGCCAGATGCACCAGCTCCATAATCTTCATGGAATTTGGGAGCTTTTCCTCCCCAGCTCTGCCACTGATACTTTGGTTGAGCCCCACATCACATCACACTTCCTTCCATTTCTGGTTTGTCACCAGAACTAGATGGTAAGACCCTATGGCTGAAGACACTCTAGGCTACAATCACAAACTAAAACTGAGATGGAAGCCATCTCAGAGGTTCAGCAGTTAAAGGTTCTTGCTTGCAAAGCCTGATGGCCTGGGGTTTGATCTCCCAATACCCATGTAAAGCCAGATTCACCAAGTGGCATATGCATCTGGAGTTTATTTGCAGAGTCAAAAGGCCCTAGTGTGCCCATTCATAGTCTCTCTCTCTCTCTCTCTCTCTCTCTCTCTCTCTCTCTCTCTCTCTCTCTCTCTCTCTCTCTCTCCCTCTCTCTCTCTCTCTCTTTGCCCTTGTGATAAATGAGTGAAAAACATTTTCTTACTTTGTCTTTTCTAAACCCCTTTCATAGGGATTGGTTAGGGAGACAGGTATTTTGTAAGCACTCAACCACACCTGTAATCAGAAGCTCGTGGTACATGAATAATACGTGTAATGTGAAATCTATTGACTGAGAAGGAAAAACAAATGAGATGTACAACCTCATAAATAATGAGGAAATTGAAAGTCAATACAGTAAAATATCACATTGTACAAAATTAGAAAAAATACCTGATGTCTAATAATAGTGACCTTGTTTCAAATCAGTAACTTTTGTGACTTGTTAGTAGGAGTCAAAAATGCTAGTGTCGGCCTGTTAAGTCATAGGATCATGATGATGACCTTTCTGTGGTCTGTGACTCACAATCTCACTTCCTATATAAGTGCGTTTGCCAAGGAATTGTAATTGCTGGGAGTTAGAGGCAACATGGGGGGCCCATCAAACGGGCAAATATGTGGCACATGGACATCTATGAGGCAGGTGGAAATTGAGCTAGGTGCAAATAAAGGCAACTGTGTCCATTTCAAAAAAAGCACTTTAGCTGCCAGAGACATTGCTCCCCTCAGTAACAACATACAAAGGGGGTGGAACCGGGTTGACTCCTAGGCTATCCATAGACCCCCTACCCCATGGACTGATCCAGACTGCCCATGGAGGAGGATACCCAGCTGATTGGGGACAGGGAGGAGGGAAATTGAGGAACTGGGAATACCAACACATATTTGCTCATTCAATGTATCTAATTATGGATAATAAAGAAAAAAAGTACTTTAAAAAGATCGTATCAGGTAAAATGATAAGAAATAGACCAAAATAGATAACGTAAAACCAGATCAAACATGTATGTACATTACATAATTTACAATAAACTCAAGAACACAAATACTTTCGAAATTGTTGCCTATAGCAATAGCTACCAGGAAGGCTGGGAATAAAAGGGTTAAAAAAAGTTCAAAATCTTTCTAGGTGCCCGACTTTGCTCTAAGCATTTTACATTGGCTTATTGAATTCTCTCCGCAGTGCAAGGAGGCTATTAGCATCCCTATTTTACAGTTGAAGGCACTGGAGCCCAGAGTGGTTACATAATCTGCTCAAGGTTACACAGTTAGAAAGTGATAGAGCAGAGATTAAGTCCTCAGAAACCTGGCAGGAATCTGTGAGGTGCTGGGTCTTTCTGAGAAGGTTCAGATCAATACAAGGACTGACATTCAGGAATATTGATAATGCAATTCTCTGGCCCCTGTAGTCTCAAAACTCATTAAGCAATTATCTATGTAGTTTCAATCTCTGGGTAAGGCTGGCTGCCTTTCATGTCTCCATTTCTTCCTGCCAAAAGTTCATCTCTTATTAAAAAAAATAATTGCTTTCATTTTCTTTCAAGTATGTAGACAATGAGGGTTGAACAATCATTTTCATGTCAGCACAAGTGTTGGGTCTTATGTAGATGCTTCTAGTCAAAGACTGATTCTCAAATAAATGACGCATGTACAAAGAATCAGCCTTTGGCTATATACAGTCGTATAGGAGCTTCCCAATGGCCCTTAAAGATTGAATCTCCCAAGAGCAAATCAAAAGACGTCTTGGAATGCCCAGGGAAGTATTAGTGGCTCAAAGATAGGAATATAAAGAGCCAGATTTAAAGCAAGTTCAATATCATACAATTATTTGAGTCCTAGGTTAATCCCTAAAAAATGTGTCTTAAGACATAAATAAATGAATCTAATGCAATAATCATAAAGCCCCTGGTCTTAACATTACAATCACTGAAATGATAGATAAGGTGAGAAGGAGGAGAGACAGTCACCGAGAGCCATTGTTTTTAAGAATCTGCATGTTGGGCTAGAGAGATGGCTCAGCAGTTAAGGTATCTGCCTGCAAAGCATAATGACCCAAGTTCAAATCCCCACAGTGGCTGGAGGTTCTGGTATAACCATTCTTTCTGTCTGTCTCCTCTCTATCTCTCTCTGGTTGCAAATTGATAAATCAATAAATATTAATAAAAGAATGTGCATGTTGACTGGTAAAAGCTAACTGAGAGCTGAGGATATTGCTCCGTGCTTATAGGTGCTTGCTTGCAAAGCCTGTTTGCTTAGACTGAGGTCTCCAGTGCTCACATAAAGCACATACAAAAAGAGCCACAAGCATCTGGTGTTTGCAGGGGCAAGAAACTCTGGTATGCCCATATACATGTACACACACACACACACATTTTTAAAAAGCTGTTTAAAATGAATGCAAGAAAAGTTGTGGGGGAAGATGAAAGATGAAGAAATAAGTAAAGGGAATAAAAAAGTGGGCCAGACAGTAGAAGTGAGAAGCAGGAGACAGAGTTGAGAGACGGAAGGGGGAGGGAGAGAGAACCAATGCAGAGACTGTGTGGTAAGTGAAGCACTCTTCTACGTGGACTTTTTCTTTATTAAGGCAGGGTTTTACTCTATCCTAGGCTGGCCTGGAACTCGTGCTGTAGCCCAGGCTGGCCTCAAACTCATGCAATCCCTCCACCTCAGCCTCTCAAATGCTGGGATTAAAGGCAAGTGCCACTCTGAAAGCAGCACAAAGCACAGTATTGTCAATAATGAGACACAAGACTGCTTTCAAAGCTGCCTGTTTTCACATTTCAGCATCCCCTAAGGACTTGAGTAGGTTTCTCTTTGGGTTTAGTGTCAGAAACAACTGTGTTCCATCTATTGGACTGGCTTGGTTTTATCTAATGGACTTTTTAAGGTATGTGGGAGACTTTATTATTTAAGGAAACATGGGAAGTTACAGAGTTCTCCAGCCACCAGTGTGGGGAGAAAAGTGTGGAGAGTTTAACAGAATTTATGCTGTTTAGCTAAACAAGCAGAAGAAAAGATAACAGAGGGCTCCCATCAAGAGGAGAGGTTTATGAGGGAAAAAATCTGGAGCCTTTCCCCACCCCAGCCATTACCTATCTATGGGAGATTCAGAGGTCCGTTTGCCAGCCTGCCATGTGGGGAAGAAAGCTATCTAATGGATTTTGCAAAGCTTGTACACATCATCCTTCATCGTGGTTGGCTGTTGAAAGATTTATAGGAATTGAAAAACAAGAATTAAGTTTTGAATTATGTTCAATAAAGCTATTTTAAAGAGAAGAAAAAAGATTTAAGGTTCAAATGGTTGTCCACCTCTGACAACAGAACAGGACTTAATGACATGTTTTCTCTGGTCTGAACAGTTTTCTGACTCCATTGTGGTTTTGTGCCTCATTTTCCCCTGACTTGAAATTCCAACTTGAAATATATTGATTCTTTTTAATACAGGCTTATAAAAAATTGAGATACTTTGGAGATAAGGTAGAGTAGAAATAAGTGAATGAGTAAATCAATTATCAATAATGGATGCTCCCTCCTGGAAGAGAGAACGGAAGGAGACAATGCCATGAATGATAAAACACCAAAGTATCTAATGAAATCAGAAGTGACTTTCAGAGCCCAGGAATGAATCTCTTTCCAGTTAGGGCAAGTTGTACCTTCACAATGCAACAGTCAAATCAAGAAGGAAAGAGGTCTGCCTTGGGATGGAGATGTGTGAAGGTCTCCATCACATCTCTGTGTGACACTACAAACAGCCAGAGAAGAATTGCCAGTCACGGACACCGGGAAACCCCAGGTGGAGAATAAAAGTAACAAGTAGACAAAGATATTTAGATTGAATATGCACTTGCACTCTGGATGTTTTCATTCTTTTCCAGAAAAAAAAAAGAATATACGTGTGTCAGGTTCTGTTCAACACTGTACATATAATAAACCCAAGAAAGAAGATTTGAAAGCAAAACACACAAGAAACTGCTATTGATGAGGCTTATTTGAAGTTTTGTAATACGCAGGATATAATCACTACCCAAATTAACATTACAGACTAAAGTAAAGGCGCCAGGTAACTGATCTGCAGCCCCAAAATGTCCTGGCAGCAGGGAACATAATTGCTTATTTATATAAATGGTCTGTGTGCTCAGGCATTCTGTGTAAATAGATCATTACAGCCATTTCCAAGACATTATAATCCATTAGGTAAATTAGACATGCTTTACAAATCCTAATGATACAATCTCAGGACCAAGTATCTCCAGAAACATTTATCTAACTCATCTCTCAGACAAGCCTGGCTTTACGTAAAGGTATTCGGCTCTGAAAACAACCAAGTGCTTTTATTTTGAGAAGAAGTAAGTGCAGAACCCCAAGGTTTAGAGTCTTGATGCCTTCTTTGGGCTGAGGACCCATACACGAGTACACAGACCCACAGCCTGCATTTATCACATTGTAAGAGCAAACCAATCAGACTATTCCGTTTACACCTGTAACTATGATTTTCTTCTGAAAGCACACAGTAGGTCTCACTTCTCCTTCTTGCCACACTGATGGCCTGAGGATGACCCTTCCCAGTTCTCTCACTTCAAGATGTCTCTTTAAGTGTTTTTAAAATATTTATTTATTTATTTATTTGCAAGCAGAGAGAGAAGAGAGACACAGAGAATGGGTGCACCAGGGCCTCCAGCTGCTGCAAACAAACTCCAGATACATGCACCGCTTTGTGCGTCTGGCTTTATGTGGATACTGGGGAATCAAACCCGAGTCCTTAGACATTGCAAGCAAGTGCCTTAACCACTGAGCCATCTCTCCACCCCCTCATGATGCCTCTTGTCTGGATAACTTGTCTCCTTGGTCTCTTTGGCTTTGGTCTCCCTTCCTCCATTAATTCTTGACCGCAGGTGAATCTCCCGTCAGCATAACCAGTAAATATACTTTGGCCACATAAGCTAATACATATTTTTTCACTTATTGTCGGCGTGATCTGAAGGAACTCAGTCATCTCCCTGATCACAACTCTTCCATGAGTCCTCGTCACTTACGTCCAGGATGACTTGAGTTTATTCATTATAACTCACACCCATTGTTCCAGCCCAGGTTTTTTTTTATTTTATTTTTATTTTTTCTTTATTATCCATAATTAGACACATTGAATGAGCAAATAATGTTTTGGTATCCCCAGTTCCCCAATTTCCCTCTTCCCTGTCCCCAGTCAGCTGGATATCCTCCTCCATGGGAAGTCTGGCTCAGTCCATGGGGTAGGGGGTTATGGAAAGCCTAGGAGTCAGCCTGGTTCCACCCCCCTTTGTATGTTGTTACTGAGGGGGGCCATGTCTCTGGGAGTTCTCCCCCACCATGGCTCTTACAGTCTTTCTGCCCCCTATTCTGCTCAGTTCCCTGAGTCATGGTGGGTGAGTGTTAAGCCAGCCCAGGTTTTTAAACCTTCAGATGGATGACTCATTCCCGTGTACAATCTATATTGATCATAATTCCCTCCTGTTGCTTTCTTTTGTCCTGAGCCTCTCATCACCCCTCCAGTGAACCCCTTCTTTTCAACCCAGCCCAGTTCTTAAAAGCACTTCCTTTCACTCTCAAAAAACACCCCAGATTTGGGTAATAATTTTATTCTTCAAATATAAGGTAAAGCTGGAACTTGTTAGCTTGAAGTTTGTTCCCATGCCGAATAGAAGCTTCTCCAACTATACTTCTGTTAACCACAAATCCAGGATGCTTAGACATCTCCAAGACCCATAATCACCTGTCCCACTTTACCTGCTAAGCACTCGGCAGCCTGGGGACACTGTCCTTGAGAGTCATGGAACCATTGGACCTTGAAGACTAGAACAAACCTCCTAATTTAACCACGTCCACCTTTGTATTAGTTGCTTTTCTCATTACTGTGACCAAATGCCTGACCCCACACACCACCCCCCAAAAAAAATCTTAATGGGGAAAGGCTGATTTTGGCTTACAGTTTATAGTTCTAAGGGCCATACAGTCCATCGCGGCAGGGAAGGCACAGCAGGACCCTGAGCCTGCGAGTCAGGCAGCATCCTCCATCAGGAAGCTTCAGAGGAACGTGGGGGCTCAGCTCGCTTTCCCCTTTTTGTTCAGTTCAGGACCCCAGCCCACTGAATGGCGCCTCCCTCAGTTAGGGTTCGTCCCACCTCCGTTCACCTCATCCAGAAACTCCCTCACAGACAAGCCCAGAGACTCATATTCTAGGTGATTCCAGGTCCAATCAAGATGACCATAGATAGTAAGCATCGCAACCAATTTGCTGATAAGTAAACTGAGGCACGACTTGTTGATGGCTGAGACAGAGACAGACACTGGTGTCTCCTAAGCCTTAGCCCAGGGGATTTTCCATGAGGCAAAGATGATAGGAATGTGGGAGGGACATTTTATTTTGGTATTAGGAATAAACTTTGCATTGAGCTCTTGCATTTCTCTGTCCCTAGCAGCTGTGGGAGAGCTGGAAGGGACGATAGGGTTAGGGGTGCAGAGTGCTCTTGGGAAACAGCATGAAGCTAAATGACTCAGAGAAATCACACTCACAACCTCGATTCATCAGCACCACCTGTGCCCTGAAAGAAAGAGCCAGAAGTACACTTTAAATAAAACACAAGTAGGGCCTCACACCCAACTTGCTCAAGCAGGATTATAAATGGATCTCTAGTTTCGATTTTTCTCTTTTCTATTTCTCTTCTATTTTCTACTCTACGAGCTCTAAGTCGGAGCTTACCTCTTTGTCCTTCGTGTTCTTGACTATCCATCTCTCCCCCTTCGAATCTTTCTATGATGCACTGGAAAGGAAGGTGTCCAGACTGAGTCTGTCTCTCTGTCATTCCTGGTCCCATCAAGTAGGAGGGGAAAAAACACTAAGTCACCTTACCAAGTTGCCACAATTGCCATCCAGCTGCACCTGACTTTTGGAAAGTCTTGCAGGTATGAAGTGGGTCAGTGTTGGGGTCAGCCAGCCTGGGCTGTGGTCCCTCACTGTTTGATCTAACACTAGATGGTGTGGTTCTGAAGGTGATCGGCAACTGTGATGAAGGTCCATAAAGTTTCCTTTAAAGAAATGAGGTGGTCTGGGAGGCTGGACTCAATCTGTCAGAAAGTCCAAGCCAGAGCTGGGGCTGCCTAGAGGGGAGTTTCTACCTAAGAAGCAGTTTCAGCCCATACTCCGGAGTTTCCAGCCACCCTTGGCCATGTCAGCACAAAGTTCTAACAGCCTTTGGATTTTAAATTTGCCTTATTCATGTGCCTTTAATCCCTGCAGAGGAGGATCACTGTGAGTTCAAGGCCAGCCTGAGACTACATAGTGAATTCCAGGTCAACCTGAGCTAGAGCAAGACCCTACCTCAAAAACAAAACAAATTCCTTATTCGTTCCCACAACCATATAAACAATTTATTCACAATTAGTGAACCATAATACAGGAAGGACAGGAAACCCCTGGATCCCCCCACTCTCCCTGCACTTATAGAATTATGCTTTCGGAAATCAGATGGACTTCTATTTGACAAATATGGAAGATCTTGCCAACACCACATCTTCCGCCAGGTCACAAACATCAGTAGAAATAGTTCCTCACAGAACTCTCCTCTTTCCACCTAATCCTCATTTTTCACATTTGCCCATCACAGCTGTAAACGTTCCAGACCCGTATCTCCCAATCCTGGCTTCACTGCAGGACCCTGTGCTAAGATTTAACAACATGGAACCTGGTCTGTGCCGGGGGCGAAAGCCTTTGGGGGTTCACGGAGGCACACCCTGGCTTAATCTCAAGATGGCACCTGACAGCTTGCCAAGAGGGGCTTAATAAGTTTCAGGAGGAAGTCCTGATTGGCTATTATGCACAGGTTCTTATCATAGACCGACCAATAGCTCCCTGATTGGCAAGGAGCTCTATATATTCTGGTTTCATTTATGGAAGAGAGATCTGAGAGAGCAATAAGGGAGAGCAATAAAGAGAGAACCCATAAGTGGTGTGTGTGCGTGTGTGTTTTATCATTGCCCCCACTGGCAGTGGGCAGTGACAGGTCTGCCCACCGCATCACAAGGATGGGGACATGCATCACAAGGATGAGGATATGGCCCGGGCATGATTTTTTTCATAAGCTTCCAGATGGCTCTAACATGAGCCAAAGTGGGAGAATAGGATTTGTCTGGCCGGTTGTCACTGTAACTAATGCCAGCTGAAATCTCCCTGCCCTACATAATCTAGACAAGCAAATCGGACACCCACTTACCATTTCTGAACGCCCTGGCCAAGATGCTGTGAAATCTCAAAGGCGGTTGTTTACCAGCTTTAGCAAATAAAATAAGGACACCTGATTAAATGTGAAAAATAGTTAAACAGGAATTTTGTAATTATGGGGGGGGATGAATACAGGACATTTTGTCAGGCATTCATATCGACCACATGTTTCGAGACAAAATCATGAAATACATCATGTTCTGTTCACACAGGACACCTGTCACTCCTCAATCCCAGCTCACGACTTCTCTCACTGAACTGGTTTACTCTTCTTCCAACCCTGTACGCTCTGTCAGGGTCCTGACAGTGAACTTAGGTGTATCTCTCTTGTCCTATGTCAACGACAGCATTGCATCCTCATGGAGGAGGCTGACTTCCAGAAGGTATGAGGAAGAAAAGGGTGTTCCCATAGCAATATTAACAACGAAAGATTCCATCCAGAACATCTTGTTCAATACAGTGGGTGTCACGTCACTGTAGTGCTGGGATTTCTGTTTGTATTTGCTAATCTTCCTCTTCTTCCATTTTTTCCTTCTTTGTTCTTTGTCTGATTCAAGTGTCCATTCTGTTCTAATGCAGTTGCCTGCTCCCTGAAATGCCTCACCAAGAAAAAGCCCTAACAAAGATAACGCTTCTCTTCCAAGGGTTCGCCTGACCCCTGGAAAGACACCCATTCACCCAGGTCCAGAATTGTGTTAGGAATTTCTTTGGTTAACAAGTACTAATTTTAGAGTCCTCTGACTTTGGGCAACTCTTTTCTTTACTTCCAGTTTATTTCACCAGTCTTCTTGAGTGGGGTGATGTGAGCTAGAAAAACTCAATTTCCTAAGACTGCACAGTTCATTAGCTGGACTTTTTGCTAGAATGCACAGTGCTACTAAGTCAGCCTTTGAGTTCAATGCAACTTTCCTGCATATGCCGTTAGTATAATTACCTGGGCCCTGTTAAAAGTATGGTTTCCTATTTGCAACCAGACTTAGAAAATCAAAACCATAATGGAAGTGATTTGAATGATTAACCAACTTTAAAATGTCTGGTCTGTGTCCTGCAGAATGAACATAAGCTACAAGAGGGCTGTGCTGGAAGAATTCTAAGTGTTTTTCCAATGCCAGCATTCCCTGGCTATGCACCACTTCAACCCACCAGAATCTTATAATAAGGCTTCCTCGGGACTAACATATAGGAGAGAATAAAGCCAGGAAGAGAGGCTTATATTATATTATATTATATTATATTTATTTGCAAGCAGAGAAATACAGAGAAAGAGAGAGAGAGAATGAGAATGAGCACACAAGGGCCTCCAGCCACTGCATACAAACTCCAGATGCACACATCACTTTGTGCATCTGGCTTTACTTGGGTACTGGGGAATCAAACCCAGGTTGTTAGGCTTTACAGGCAAGTGAGTTAACCACTGAGCCATCTCTCCAGCCCAAGAGAAGCATTTTAAAAGGACCATGAGTGAGAAGCACAGTAAAGCTTGATTGGAAAGGATACTTTAAACTGGGGGAGAGGGGATCTTGTTTTTGTGTTTCCAAGAATTTAGAGGTGGGAGCAGTGATTGAAAGGACAGGTGAAGATCTTCAGTGACATTTAATGACTGTGTCTTGGGAAAATCTTCCCATGAACTAACTACCCCATTTATATTTCCTATAAAGATGAATTGTCAGAGCTGGGCATAGTGGTACATACCTCTAATTCCCACACTAGGCAGAATGAGGCAGGAGAATCTCTTGGTTGAGGTAACCTTGGATATAGCAGTTACCTTCTTGTTACTGAAATAAAATGCCTGACAAAAATCAGTTTAAAGGGAGAGATCAGTTTAGGGGCAGAAGGGTTTATTTCAGCTTACGGTTCCAGATGACGGTCCATTGAGACAGGGAAGGCACAGTGAGGGAGCTGGTCACCTTCAGTCCGACAGTGTGGAAGCAGAGCAGAGCAGAGTGGTAACTACTCATTAGTTTTCCCCTTCTTATACAGTCCAGAAACCCAGCCTGTGGGCTCTGCCTCTCCACCTCAAATAGCCTAATTGAGAAATCCCTCACAGACATCACCATGGTGATTCTAAATCCATCAAGTTGTCAACCAGAGAGTAACCATCTCACTGGAGTACACAGTAGACACTCTCCACAGAAAGTTGAAAGGTAAGATATCCTCAATATGCTTGATTTAAGGCCAGCCCACCCACCCTGCAATTGTCACACGGGTGGACAATCTGAAATCCTAAGGAAGCAAGGTATTTCTTTTTTTAAATTTTTTTAATGTTGTATTTATTTATTTGTAAGCAAAGAGAGACAGACCCAGAAAAAGAGAGAGACAGAGACAGAGAGAGAATGGGCTCGCCAAGAACTCCAGCCACTGCAAATGAACTCCATATGCATGGGCCACTTTGTGCATCTGGCTTTACGTGGGTATTGGGGAATTGAAATCAAGTCGTTAAGTTTTGCAGGCAAGTGCCTTAACCACTGAGTATCTCTCCAGCCCAGCAAGGTGTTTCTTTACCAGAAACACTACAATGACCTACTGAGCACACTGACCTTGGAAAGGCACCAAACTCCACTCAGAGGTGCAACACTTAGAAAATTGTCTGCACTTGGAAAGGATTCAGATACACCATGGGAAGAAGCATGTCGGAGTGAGGACCAAGGGTACCCAGAGGGGGAGGGGGAGCCATGGATAACACTCATTCATGCCCATCACTCCAGATGGATGTTTCCTTTTAATTACTCCAGAGCTTAGAAATGATCTGACATCTCAACAAATTTTGAATTCTGATGTCAGAGTTGCAAAGCATTGGTGCAAACAAAAAGGCTAAGCAGGCGGCACCACGCTCGCTCCCACACATTGTTCAGCTAAAACGATGCAAGAAGAGGTTGGGGTGTGCTTCAGTCGGCAGAGCCCTAGGCCCGCCACGCCTATGAAAGCCAACCCACAGAAGTCGGAATTATAGGCTGGAGAGATTGCTCAGCGGTTAAGGCACTTGCCTCCAGTGCCTAAGGCCCTGGGGTTCAATTCCTCAGGTCCCACATGGGCCAGACCCACAAGGTGATGGCTGTGGTTCTCTCTCTCTCTCTCTCTCTCTCTCTCTCTCTCTCTCTCTCTCTCTCTCTCTCTCTCTCTCTCCTTGAAAATGAATAAATTTTTTTTAAAAAGAAGTCAGAATTATAAAGATGAGAAACGTGGCTGGCAAATTTCGATGAAAGCGAGAAGGAAAAACAGAGCTAGATAGTAAAGGTCCTTGGAAGGCAGGCAGGAGACAGGAAGTTGGGATGGAGGGAGTCAAGCCCTGCATCTGTTAGAGGAAGAATGTCCACAGATATCCAAAATATTGAGAGGTGAATACAAAAGTGGACTCCAAGCCATGTGCCTCTGGAAGATGCCCGGATGACTGGTAACTTGTGCTCTAAGGGTAGTGACTACAGGCCAGCTGTCAGGATTGGAACCTCAGTCCAGTACTTACAGGCTGTGTCACCTGGGCCAGGAGAGAAGGGTGCTAAAATGTGTCCCAGGAGACGGTCATGAGGATGACATGTGCCTAGCACAAAAGGAACTCCTCATAATTATCATCACTGTTATTTTCCCACAGAAGTCCTGAAAATCTTTTAACTACTATTTGGATGAATTACTATTATTTTTATCTTTAATTAATTGAATATTCATATTAGTTTAAGTCTCTCAAAAATCTTAGTTTAAGGCTGGAGAGATGTCTCAGAGGTTAAAGGTACTTGCTTGCAAAGCCTGATAGCCTGGGTTTGATTTCCCAGTTCCCATGTAAAGCCAGATGCACAAAGTGGCACATGCATCTGGAGTTCATTTGCAATGGCAGAAGGTCCAGATCTGCCCATTCTCTCTCTCTCTCGCTCTCTCTCTCCCTCTCCCCCAAATAAATAACAAATAGGCCTATTTAACAATTCTTAGTTTAATAAGACAGCTCCAAGGGTGAATGTGTACTGCATGGAGAGCTAAGCTTGTGTCCCTGGAACTCACATAAAAGCCAGGCATCGATGCAGGCAGGCACCTGTAACTGAGCACTGGGAAAGCAGATGCAGGAGGATCTCTGGGGCTTGTTGACCAGCTAGTTTAGCTGAAGTGATGGAGCTCTAGGGTCAGCAAGAGACCCTGGCTCAACAGGGTGGAGGGCTGGAGATATTGCTTATTGGTTAACATGCTTGACTGCAAAGCCTAAGGACCCAGGTTCAATTCCCCAGTATCCATGTAAAGCAGCACATGCATCTGGAGTTCATTTGCAGTAGCTATAGGCCCTGGTATGCTCATTCTCTCTCTCTCTCTCTCTCTCTCTCTCTCTCTCTCTCTCTCTCTCTCTCTCTCTCTCCTTTCTCCTTCCTTGCAAATAAATAAAAATATTATTTCTTTAAATGGGGTGGAGAGCAACTGAGAAAAATATGTGATATTGACTTCCTCATGCACACACACCTGCACACATGTGTGCCCACATGCATACAAACACACACATCTACACATGTCACAATATCACAATACATCAATACATGCATACACATAAAATACATGACAGAATAACTTGTAATAAATATGGCTTGAAGAAATATATTAGTGCGAATTTTCTAATTCTTTTTCAATTCATCAACTAGAAATACGAAAAAAAATCCAAAATCATTCCAAATCCAAGTACCTAAAACAACCGTTAACAGTATCACATGAACACAAATTCCCGTATTGTACAAGTAGGAAAAGAGACAATTTTAGAAAAAAAAAATACTTATAGATATGCAAATATTACAGGGAACTGGATTGGAGGAAAAGAAAGGAATAAAAAGTGACTCAAAACAGGAATTTGGTGAAAGCTTTTCTAGAATTTTCCCTCATTTTATCAGCTGTGGCAACAAAAAAGAAATTCAAATCAACACAGTGGACAAGATGGACCGCTTGACCCCATTCTATGACAATTGTGCGTGCGGACTCCCTCCTGAAGGTCACATCTCCCTGAATTCTGATTCCAAAAGATGAGAACCACAGAGCTATCACCTCAGCGGCAACCCTCGTGCCAGATCCAGCCAACAAACTAAATCACTTGAAGTTCACTTCAAAATAAATATGTTCCTAATCAAAATGTGTTTTCATAGATCTTCAGTGATGCTGACATTCTTCACTTGGAAAAAAAAGTACTCTGAGTTTGACCTCTAAAGAAGACGGGCCCATGAGTACCGTGATGGGGGAGGATGGCCAAGGTGTTATGTGAACCAAGCCTCCACAGGCATTTCGTTTCTTTTGCCATTCATATGTGTACTTACAAACAGAATCTCTACTATGCTTTTGTTTTTAGTTGGCATATTCTCCTTCTGTTGTTGTCCACCTGCTATGACAGAGGTGATGTCCAGCCTCTGCTCATGCCATGCTTTCCCCTGCCATCATGAAGCTGGAGTGTAAGCCAAAAAAAAAACACTTTCCCTCCATCAGCTGCCTTTGGTCTGGTGCTCTGTCCCAGCAATGAGAAGGTAATTACAGCGGTGTCTCCTAAGTAGCTTTCATATTGATTACATGATGAGATGATAACACAGTCCACGCAGATCAAGCATCCCTCCTATTTGTCTCTCCTTTCTTACATCCACGTGTCAGAGTCCTCATCATGCTACTTTTTTTTATTTCACCTGGTTTGTTTCTTGTGACTATATGAGTGTCACCAGTGGCACCGGGCGCTCTGTGCTTCTTACTTCCCACCCATTATAGAAAAGAACATGACATCTACATTTATCTTTCGAGCAAATGAAGTTCTCTGTGGTTACTTGGTTACCTGTGACTCATTGGCCAAATTTTGCCCACACACTTAGCCTGGGACCAATGACGGATTATGTTGAAACCGATCAGCTTCCCTTTTCCAGAGCTGAGCATAGAAGCCCTCATCCCCCAGGAACCTGTGTTGTTAGAGGGCAGGCTGGATGCCTAAGCAAATTAAAGTTTGGCTAGGAAGAAAGAGGGCAGGGAATTCCACTGGGGAGGCAACTCATAGATGCATAACTCGGTTTAAATACCAATAAACCATGTTAGAACATCAGGGAAGAAAGAAGATGGCAGAGAATACTGGAGAGATCCAAGATTCATCAATTCAACACGAAAAGACAGCTGACTACCCACCATCAGAATCACCGGAGTCCAGAAGAATCTGCAGAGAAAGCAGTGAGGATTATTGCTCCCAGTGCTAACCTGACAACCACCTCCAGGGAAATAGCAACAAACACAGTGGTGAACTGAAACACATCACAACAGAAATGCAGAAGCTACAGAGAACTCATCACTAAAAACAAACTGCTCACACTCCCGCCAAGGCTTGGGGGTAACTGAGGAAGAGGGTCAAAAAGACTGTAAGAGGCACAGGGTGGGTAGAAATATCCTGAGACACAGTCCCACCCAGAGACCAACAGTGGCCCTAATGAGCTCACAGTGAGCACTAAGGACACTATGGAAGTGAGCCTTCAGGAAAAATGGAGACAGGGAATGAGAAAAGTGAAGGGATACAAGACTATAACCTATGTAAAAAAATTATATATATATATATGTGTGTGTGTGTGTGTGTGTGTGTGTGTGTGTAATTAAAATTTAAACATGCATTCACATACCAAAAATTTTTAAAGGGAAAGAATATTATTAACTTCATTCAAACTATTGATTAATATATTTCTACTGATATTAAAAACGTTAAGATTTTTTTAAAGGGAAAATATAAATAAGAAGGAGTTAAAAGGGGAAGGCTTAAAAAACACAAGAGGAAGAATAGTGTTTCCAGGCAATGAAGCTAGCTAGTACCCCCACAACCTCTCATCAGCCGCAGATTCCCTAGTTTGTCTCCAAGGGAAACCATCAAATTTTAAGTGGCCAAGGTAAGAGGTCACTGTGAGAGCCAAAGCATTATAAAAACAAAGATTTCATATCAAAGTTGAATGCCATTGACTCAAAGAATCTGCCACTCTGGGCCATCTGGACCTCACGGACTTTATTTGTTTGCACACATGGCAAAGCTTCCGGCAATTCTTATTCCGCTTTCTACTCCATGTCTAGGAGGCAAACGGTCTACCTTTTTTAAAAAAAAATTTATTTATTTGAGAGAGAGAGAGAGAGAGAGAGAGAGAGAGAGAGAGAGAGAGAGAGAGAG
>PVHP010003850.1:0-75443 GCA_004024765.1 Zapus hudsonius
GAGTTCTCCCCTCTCACCATGTCCATATGCCTTAGCTGACTTCTACTCTCTGTAGGACCTACTTGATATTAGTGAAAAGATTTGAATAAAATTTATTAAACTTCCTCATACCAATAGAAGCCTACCAATGGTGCCAGGAAGTTTTCTAAATTCCCTGAAAACCATCAACAGACAGAATGTTAAATCTATTTTACAATGAGATGCCTCACAGCTTTAAGAAACCTCACAGATTCCCTCGGTAGATATTCACCAGGGTGCCCTCGCTGGCCTGAGACCGGCTTGCTGAAGCCATGGACTTGGACCCAAATCTGATGCTATCCTGGCCACTACATAAAGGTATCAGGTATTTAGGAATATAATTCTCAGTAGAGAGAACAATTTACATATGCACCCTGTGCCTGTAAAAATACACTGCTCCCCAATATTTGGGGTTTGGATTAACCTTCAACTGGTTCAATAGGTGATTTATTTTGGTCACCTATAGTTTCAAGTAGATATAATTAAGTTTACTTACAACATTAAGTAATGCCCTTATATAATTTCATTTTTTAAAAAAATATTTTTATTTATTTATTTGCAATCAGAGATAGAAGAGAGAGAGAGAACGGGTGTGCCAGGGCCTCCAGCTGCTGCAAAGGAACTCCAGATGTGTGCAGTGTACGTACTGGGGAATCGAACCCATAACCGCTGAGCTGTCTCTCCAGCCCCAACTTCATGGTTATCACGAGAGGAAACTTCATTGCGAGTGGAAGCCAGAGTCTCTCCTGATCTGCAGGTCCCTGCTCTGGTGAGCCCTGACATGGCGGAGCTCTCTGTCTTCTTTTCTCTTTCCTTTTCTTCATCTAACGGTCTCTTGATGTCTTAGATAAGCGGACAGCCAGCCTCTGACCATAATTAAACATGCTTGTGTGCTCCCAGCATGGGAGACTGTGTGCCCACTGGATCCGGGGGCATCCTTTGTTTATCTTCATTTTCTCTGGCTCTGGGGTTGGACCTGGGTCCCACACCTGGCTCTCCCCCAGCCCTCCTCCCGCCTTCGCCCCTGGAGCCCAGGGCCTCTCACCCTGCAAGGACTCCTCCCATCCTGGGATCATCCACACATCCCATCACAGTGCTTGGTGACAAGCTGCTTCCAAGTCACCGGGGAACCACAACATTCAAGGACTGCCAGACACACCTGTTACCCTGTGACGTCACTCTACCTGCACAGGTGCTGGCGGGCAGAGTGGAATGTTCTAAGGACTCTCAGACACACCTGTTACCCTGTGACATCACTACCACCTGCACAGGTGCTGGTGGGCAGTGTGGAAGGCGAGGGAGTGTGCTGTGGAATGTGGAAGAAGACATTCCTGCAGGTACTCCTGGGCACTGAGGGGGGACAGCACCGTCCCCGTGTCTGTCCCCGGCTTCCCAGGAGCACGTGGACTTCAGGCACTCACTTCCACAGCTCTGCCCAAGTGTCTCTGTCCAACTGAACCACGTGGGGTCCCTTCCCAACACTGGATGCCTGCAAGCCGCAGGCACTTCCACCTCCACTAACCTAGGCTAGAACGCGGCCATGGACACAAACCAGCACAACCCAGCTGCAGAACACGGCCATCAGCCCTCAAAAAACAGTGAGTTCAAAGAACAGCAGAAAAATGACAATACTACAAATACAGCAGTAGAAATATGCAGGAAAATAAGAAAGCTACAGGAAATGAGATGATTAACATAACCTTTCTGAAGAAATAAAAAACCCAAAGGATTACAATATAATTCAAGTCCAGTGGTAACGACAACAAAACATGAGCGTTCCAGGACACATTCCTTCACACCCAGAGAGACATGTCAGCAGCAGCTGTAGAGATCTGAAAAGAAAGGCTGAACATCAACCACACTAAGAAGTCACGAGACAGTACCCTCAAATAAGCTGGAGAATGGAAATGAGAACAGAAATCAGTGAAACAGGAAATAAACTTACAATAAAAAGTAACACTGAGATGAAAGATGACTTGAAAAACAAAAAAATTTTCAACGAACAAGAAAAAAGGGGAGAAAGCACAGATTATAATCCCCCAAAATGAACACCACTGATGCAGATCGTACAAACTATAAAACAAGTGATATTTTCAACAATTTGATGTCAATAAGCTGAAAATTGGATAAAATGGGCAAAAAGCCACAACTTACCAAATCAGACCAAGAAATATAAAGCTTGAATAGTACTTCACAGCTTAAAGAAATAGAATCTATAACAAAATGCTCAGAAGGAAATATACAGGTTTAGATGGGTTTCTTGAGAATACCCTAACATTTAAGGAAGAATAAGAGAACTGCAGAACTCTGCTGATGAGCAGGCAGAGTTACTAGATAGCTTCTTTCACAAAACACGCAACTGCTCCCTGAAAATACAAGAGCTACAAAAATGAAGGAAAATTATAGCCAACACAGCCCCTAAACAGACACAAAAATCATTAAAACAATAAGAACATTGACTCCCTACTGCACACCATAAACATGAACAAGAACACAATCTCAAATGAAATCATAAACTATAAATGGTAAAATGAACTTCTGGACAAACTAAGAGAAAAGCCAAGAACGGTGGCACCCGCCTGGAATCTCAGCACTTGGGAGGAAGAAGCAGGAGGATCCCAAGTTCCAAGTCATCCTCAGCTCCATAGTGACCTCAAGGCCATCCTGGGCACATGGGACTCTCCAACAAAACAAAACAAGAAGAAACAAAACCCCCCAAGAGGCCTTGGGAGATGCCTCCATGGGTAAGGTTGCTTGATCAACTGAGCTCAGTTTCCATGTGAAAAAGCCGACATCATGGCTGTGCAGGTCAGGAACCCCAGGGCTCAGGGTGGTGGAGACAGAGGGTCACTGGGCCTTCCTGTCAGCCAACTGAGCTCCAGATTTACCGGGAATAAGGTGGAAGAGGGACAGAGGAGGCACCAACGTTCCCTAGTTTCCACAGGATCTTACACGGTGTGTGCTTGTCTGCATACTCTGTGTGCACACATGCCTACCACAAAAAAGAAAACAGTAAGAGATCAGTTTATGAGCTTGGAGTAGTTGAATTTTTTTTTTTCGAGGTAGGGTCTCACTCTAGCCCAGGCTGACCTGGAATTCACTCTGTAATCTCAAACTGGCCTCGAACTCACAGCAATCCTCCCACCTCTGCCTCCCGAGTGCTGGGATTAAAGGCATGTGCCACCACGCCTAGTTAGAAAATATGATTTGTAAACATTGCACAACTTGAACTCTATTCTTTCTCTACCAGACAAATAAAAGTTTGTCACATTTAAAAATATACAGCTTACAAATATATTTAAAGATGGACTTCTTTATTTGTTAAAGTACTATGGAAATATAGACCTAACTTTTGTAATTTTAATACCACCTGAATTACTCTACACAAAAATAGTCATTTCTATTTGAAACATTCAGCTATGAGGAAGGGTGGAATACACAGACACGAAAGAAATATTACATTTCTGCAAAATAACTGAGTTGTATTTTCAAGTGTTTAACATGTCTATCAGATGATTTTAGCGACATGGCAAAGATGCCTGTAATTAATCAACCTAGTTATAATTATTTTGAGGGGCCATTCCTATTTTGCCCAAGGAACAATGTCAATGTGTTACATGTAATGAACAAGCATGCGAAGAATCCAATCTACTAAAAAGATTTCCCTAAGAATAAGAAAAACTAGAACCCGACATGTACTTAGTTTACATGACTTTGTAGTTATTTAAAAACATAGAAGAGATTATTGGAGGTAAAGGAGAAGAGTCAAGCTCCATGTAGACAAGGCCGTGAGGGACCCATGGCTGTAATCACAGCACTGGGGTGGGGGAAATATCAGTTTAAGGCCATCCTTAGCTACGGAGCTAGTTCCAGGCCACCCTGGGCTACGTGAGACCCTGTCTCAAAAATACCTGAATGGGGGCTGGCTCAGCAGTTAAGGCACTTGCCTGCGAAGTCTAAGGACCCAGGTTTGATTCTCCAGTACCCACGTAAAGACATGCATCTGGAGTTCATTTGCAGTGGCTGGAGGCCCTTGCACGTCCATTTTCTCTATGTCTCTCTCTGCTGCAAATAAAATAAATAAATAAATAAATAAAATAAAATAAATAACAGAATGCCCAAATAATAAAGAAAGCAGACAGTGGAGCTCTCTGTCCCATGAATGGGGCTTTCTGGTTTGGGGCTGCAGGAAGCCTGGGGTTAAGTCAGCTGTAGGATCTTTGTGGAAGGATTTCATTACCCTCCAGGGCATGCATGAACAGTCATGTGCTCCATGCTTTTCCTCCCAGGGTTGTCCACAGAGTGCCTGGCTCTGTCTGTGTGCACCGATAGTATCTGGGGCCACGCAGAGAATACCTGGTAAGCAACTTTATTTTATTGTCAAATGTCATCTGTTTTAAGTTGTTGAGCTACAAAAATCAGCGGCCTTTGCAGAAAGCAATCTGTCACGTGGATGAAGACTGGTCAGCATACCCAAATCCAGACAAAACACTTTAGAGACATTGTTGACACATAGTAGCCGATTTTATTGGATCACTTTTTCTTATTTCCATAAGTTTTAGGTTGTACCAACAAACACCAAAAACAAGAGAACGTTACACTACATCAGAGGCAAATGTTACATACACGGTGGAATAGATCACTGGAACACAACACTAGAATTTTTCTTAGAGCACAGGTACACAGACAGATATGAAGCAAGACAGTGAGTTGATAAAAATGAATCCACCTTAGTGTAAAAGATCAGTGAAGAACCAAATTCAAAACGAAATTAGTTCCATGTATTCTCATCCACCCAAGTCCTCCACTAGTATAAACCTCACCAGGCAGAGGGCTAATGGGCCAAAGAAAACACACACCCTAATACATTGACACACGTTTCCTTTCAGTTAGTTCACCTTCCTCTTCTTCCTTTCACTAAGTAGAATTGTAGGAGCTTGAAGAATTTTTAAAAATGATTTGAATGAAGTTGATACACACATTCCCCCGTCCTACACAAATTAGAAGGAGCTAGAAAATATACAGAAGAATGACCATATTTATCAACAGGGTAAGTAAACACTCCCTCAGAGAACAGTACAGCACTAGATTATTTCAAGAATTTTTTCTCAAGGATTGTGATTATAGTATTTCTTTTCTTTTTTTTTTTGGTTTTTCGAGGTAGGGTCTCGCTCTAGTCCAGGCTGACCTGGAGTGATTATAATATTTCTAAACAGATGCCTGGTCTTAAATTATAGTAACTAAACTGATAAACCTTTTAAAACTTGGAAGTGACAGAGGGGAAGGAACCTTAGACGTATTCCTCTGATCTGTCACAAAGACGGACGACCTGGGTGCAATTGAACACCACATTCATTCTAAACCACGAGCATCCCTCGTGCTGACAGGCGAGCCACACAGCAGCTCTGCTGAGCTCTAAGCACACCTGCTCATTCTCTCACAAACGTTCAGGCCGATGGGGCTTTAGCTGCATTTTCATATTCCAACACAAAAGATATAATAAACTATTACTCACTATGCAGCTAATCTGGCAATCCTATGAGTAACCTCAGCAGTGAAAATGCTGAAGGAACCTGGGCATGGGGGTCACACTCCTCTCCTGCGACCCAGCACCCAGGAGGCTAAAGGAGGAGGTGATCTGGAAGTTTGAGGCCAGCCTGGGTTACAGTGTTCCAAGAGAACTTGGGTTAGAGTTTTTTTTTTTTTTAAAGCCTGGAATGGTGGTGCATGCCTTTAATCCCAGCATTCAGGAGGCAGAGGTAGGAAGTCAGCCTGGAACTACTGAGTGAATTCCATGTCAGGCTGGGCTAGTGAGACTCTACCTCAAAAACAAAACAAAACAAATTTTTTTTTAAAAAAAGTTTAAAAACACAGGGTGAGGGGGTGGGGGAAGAAGAAACACTATAAATTAGAAGCCTATTAAGTATATATGTTCTTTTATTCAAAAACTGCCCTAGACACAGAGGCCTTAGACCAGAGACACATGTTAAATAGAGAGAAGACTCAAAGGTGGGAAATGAGACCGAGAAGGAACAGAGTTCAAACAAACGTGCGCACTGCTACCTAAGAAAAAGAAAGCATTAATCATCAAGACAGACCACGCCACAATCCTTGGTGTCCAGAATATAAAAGCAGTTCTTAGTACAAAGCCTTTGCCTAGAACCCCTGACGCAGAAATCAAGAAATGCTTTTGGGTGACCCCAGGGGTGGGTGGACAAAGGCAGGGCTTCATCACCTCACCCAGGGAGGCCGACTCTGGCAAAAAGGCTCACAGCTCAACCAGCCTTTCTTTTCCTCAAAGCAAAGAAACGGTGAGTGCTTTGATAAAACTGGTTTTAATACTCTTAGAAGTAAATCGGTAATTTCAGCAGCCATGTGTCCAAATGCATCACTGACTATAGCTCTGTACCCGACAGTCACACAAAAGCCTGGATGTAATTCAGGAGATCATCCCTTCATTAAAGGAATCTCATCATTACAAACCCATGAACTGACAAAAGGAAGCCCTGTAGCAAATGAAGGATTTTGGCATCAGTGTAAAAAGGCTCTTTAGGAAGCAGCTCCCCCCCCCCACTTTAAAATGGCAGTTTTACATCCATTAAGAGAATAAATGAAGTATAATGGTATTTTCCCCATGTTGAATTCTTAACAAAGTACAGCGGAGTTAATGTTAGAACAGTTGGTTCTCTACCTGCTTTTAGAGTCTGTGTGGAACTGAGGCCCGATGGGAAGTCCCAGGGACTGGACGGTAAGCATGAACCACACTGATGGGGCCTATGCAAACACCAAGCATAAAGCTTGACACTGGGAACTGCGACGTTTCAATGGTCCCTGGGGAATAAAATTAAACTGATTATCCTTATAGATACGTTTTGAACAATGTGCCAAGAAAACCACCTATGATGACGTGTGCGCCTCAGCCTCCTAGACCTCTCGCTCTACAACTGTTGAGAACAAGGCTCCGCTGTCATTGCTTTCTGTAAAAATGCTCAGGTCTCAAAGTTCTCAGAATACTGGGAAACTTTCAAAGATTCAGGAACACGTGATGATGAGCTGACCAGCCTGGAATGAACGACGCATATGAAACAAGGTCTTCAAGTTTGGCACCACCTGCCAACCACAGTACTTCCTCTGCAGCGGCATTAACTGCTGGCTCAGAAATCCCACAACAGAGTCCAGTCTTCCTCAGTCACTGGACTCAAGGAAGAGCAGCGATGGTTAACAATTCCACATGAACACCACAAACACACAGGAAAGAGCACCTAGAAAGGTTACACGCGGAATCAACGACGACATCACTGAGTAGCACGCAATGCATAGAAACAGTCACGGTTTTTGGCAATATTTTTTTGTAACAAATACTTTATAAAACAAAAGTTCTTTAGTTATAAATGCTATTTTTAAAGTTGTAATATAATGGACTGTAAATATAAAAGTTCAGTTGGATAAAGCTAATCTGAGTGGATTCCATTAATATTAAACATGGACTTGCTACTTCAGTATAAATAACCAATTATTTATTAATAATGGAAGCACACTAAGATATTCGATTTATAAAATTTAAGAATACAGAAAATAAACAGGCCTAAGGATCACTAAAATACTGTTTGAACAATTACTCTCAGGGTTTATATTGCTGATATCTTCCTAATTCTACTTACCACAAACAAGCAAACTAGGCAAAACACTGTCAAAGCTTATTGAAATGAGTGCAAAGTGTAAAAATGCTAATTCCAGTGTAATACCAAACATCAGAAGTCTAGCAAAATCCAACATTCCATAAAAGACAAATAATTACATTGTATTTAAAAAATTCCTACAGTCTTATTTTTAAACTATGATTCTTGTAAATACACATCATAAATTAAATTTTGTAAAATATTTTTATGCTTAAATTCCTTTTCCGAAGGGAAATCAAGATAAGACAAGAAATACATTTTGTATTTCTACAACTCTCACTATGGACTTCTACTCTCATTGGTTACTGTTGTGGTCAGCTTTCTAGTTGCTGCGCAGAAAGAACCCAAACAAAAGCGGCTTGTGGAGGAATGGGTTTATTAGGCTTATCGGACTCGAGGGGAGACTCCATCCTGGCAGGGAAAACGATGGCATGAGCAGAGGGGTGGACATCACCTCTGCCACAGCACTGGAAACAGCGGCAGGAAGGTGTGCCAAATACTGGCAAGGGGAAGCTGGCTTATAACCCTAAAAGCCTGCTCCCAACAACATAGCTCTAGTGAGGTTATAATTCCCAAACTGCCATCAGCTGAGGATCGATCATTGAGAACACATTCATTTGTTTGTGGGGGACATGTGGATCAAACCATGACAGTCTGCCCCTGGCCCCCACAAACTAATAATCATACATGATGTAAATACAATGTATTTAAGATCAACTCTTAAGTCCCCACAGCTTTCAACTGAGCCATAATACCAAAAATAAACCCATAATGGCACAGAACATTCACACTGAAAAACATGAGGCATGGCAAAAACAGATTGAACCAATACAAGATTTGAAATAAGCAGGGCACCATCAATCTCTTAACTCCAAGTTCAATGATTCTAACCAAAAAAAAGTCTCTTGGAGATTCAAATCTGCCCCTCCGGCTGGGCTACTCACAGTCCGGGAAAATTTCATCCGGTGCTGGCAGCTCGCCTTGGCACCCATCCATAGTCCTGGAATTCACTGGGTCTCCATTGCAACCCACAGTTCATCCTCATGGCTCCATTGGGTTCCATGCAGGCAACCTAGCACACCTGCTTCACACACTGATGGCCATTTTTCAAAAACAAAACTGTGTTGCAAATCCAATGACCCTCTCTTCGTCCATTTGCCATACTCCACAGAACCAGGTGGGCTACCAACTTGTTAATCCAGGGGGGAACAAAGCATTCAGGCCCTTTACTTCAAAGAGTCCACATTCTTCCTGTTGTTCCAATGCAGACCACCTGGCCCAATCTCAATGGCTGTCATCTCTCAAACGATTGCAGGTGAACGGGCAGCAGTTTCAACCCAAAGATCTTTCTTTCTGTGCCATCTCCATCTGCTCACACCAGTCCATCTTTATGTCAAGCAACCCTGCACAGGTTTCCAGGACACAGGCAGGCAGAATGCAGCAAGCCTCTCACGCAAACTGCTTCTGGCACAGTCCTGACAAAGTTCTTTCTCCCCCTCGTAAGCCAAATCTCACAGTCCATAGTTCTTACTTCATTCAGGTCTTTTAATTCTGACCAGAATGGTTCATCAAGCTGTACTCACAGCACTGCAAGGCATCTCTCATGCTGAGATTTCAAATTCTTCCTATAGATCACTTCCAAAGGTCAAAGCCACAAGATGAGGGTTCTAGCAGCAACAGATGACCCCCACATTCTGGTACCAAAACTGTTGTGGTCAGCTTTCTAGTTGCTGCACAGAAAGAACCCAAACAAAAGCAGCTTGTGAAGGAATGGGTTTATTAGGCTTATGGACTCGGACTCAGGGGAGACTCAATCCTGGCAGGGAAAACGATGTCATGAGCAGAGGGGTGGATATCACCTCTGCCACAGCACTGGAAACAGTGGCAAGAAGGTGTGCCAAATACTGACAAGGGGAAGCTGGCTTATAACCCCAAAAGCCTTCCCCCAACAACATAGCTCTAGTGAGGTTGTAATTTCTGAACTGCCATCAGCTGAGGATGGATCATTGAGAACACATTCATTTTTTTTGTGGGGGACACCTGGATCAAACCATGACAGTTACTATTTTTTTCCTTTGCTATCTCTAAATAAATTTACTTCAGACACATCCTAACTGAGACCATGTCCCAAACCATAAAGTATGATTTTTTTAAACTAAAAGGAATTCTAGAGTGCATCTCAAACCAGTAATATAGATGTCATGTAGCTGAATCTCCAAGTGAATAGCAAATTAAACGGAAATTTCCTTTTTAGTTCATAACCTGTGCTCAGAATTCAAGTACTTGAAGACTAAGTAGCTTGTTTCCCCTTCATAACTGAAAACAATATAAATGGGCAGGCTGATAGGTATTTGTGGGAATAAAAGAAAACACTTAGATTATAGATTATCCTAGCAAGGTTCACAATGAGATAGTGCTCAAATCAAGACAGCACTGCACAGTGAAAAGTGAAATTCCATGTTCACATAGCTTATTTGGAAACTGGCAGCTTAAGTGTCCTAATAAAAACATTGGGACTTAAAAGACAATTCAAATTATGCAAATAAGAAAAAGATACTTTTCTTAACTTCCATGTAGGGTGGTTTTCCCTCCCTGAATTCTGTCACCTCTATTTACACATTGACAGGGAGTCAGGATGTCATTCTAGCTCTGACCCCAACAAGGTGTGCGCACCGGGGCATTCATCCATCTCTCTGCGGCTGGGACTAGATGGTCCCTGTCTTATTTTCCAGTCAGCATGCTTGAAGGATGTCTGATAGCGGTTAGGAGAAACCAATCTCTAAGAAGGAAGGCATGAAGGGGCCAAAGGAGCTGAGAATCCCGAGGGAGTGTGTGGGAGAGGGTGTGCTCTGGTGGCTGTTTCTACCTCCTTGCGGTCCTCATTCTCCCCGTGGGAGGGTAGGGTACCCACTGGAAATCACGGGGCTGGTTTACCTTTAGGGCCCTCTTTCAGGGATGGCCTCTATGATCATAATTCATCAGAGACCATGGCTTTCCATTAATACTTGACCTGATATTGTCTTGATTTGCAGTAAAATGCAGTTTATTAATATATTAAAATGTATCTTGAAAAATACAACCTTCAGTATTCTCTTCCCTCAGTTTTGGCAAGCCCAACTAGTCAATATTCAAGGAGCTTAGACCATGGGAAATTGTGATTCTTTTTTTACTTGGAAAACTGAAATCAGCTGTAATTTATCAGTATTATCCCTCTTCTCTGCTGTTGTGACCCCAGAAAATACTCCTACGACCACAGGCTGTATCTGCAGTGTGCTTCTTATCCCAGCTCTCTTTGAGGGCAAGGATCGCTGAAGCATTGATCCTAGCTCCCATACTCTGACTTGGAAGAGCTCCACACCAGATCCAAGCGGAGAAGAGAAGCAACGCTGCGATAGCACGTGTAAGTGAAAAACAAACAGAAAATTGGGGTGCTGGGGAGATGGCTCAGCGGACTTGGCACGTGAGCATGAGGGCCTGAGTCTGGACCCCAGCACTGGGGTGATGCATGCTGTAGTCTCAGTGCTGGGGAGGTAGAGTCAGGGGGATCCCTGGGGCTTGCTGGCTAGTGAGTCCTGTGTCCAGCAACTCTGTGTCAAATAAAAACGCAAAGCGGAAGAACGATTCAGGAAGACGCTCATTGTAACCTCTGGTCTTCACATGCATATGTGTGCACAAAACCCACATATGTGCTGAAACACAAACCCACAAGCAAACCACATACGAATACACAGACATGCAAAAACAAACAACCTGGGGATGTCCTCACCAACAGTCTATTGGCAATCATATGGCAGCCTGCAGATACATCCTGTATAAAGGAATTGCTGCTTGAAAATTTGCTAATTCTACAGTATTTAGAACTACTTTCTTTTTGATGGATTGAATCCAAGGTCTTATTCCTGCCAAGCACATACTCTATTCCTCAGCTCCTATAGCTTGTTGACAAACCCCAAAAACCTTGGGGGCTGGAGAGATGGCTCAGTGGTGAAATGAACTTCCTGCACAAGCACGAGGGCCTGACACTGCCTGAGCTGAATCTCCAGATCCCACATAAATAGCTAGGCATGCCCACATATGCCTGTACCGACCCTGCAAAGAGGAGCAGAGACCAGAGAACCATCCAGGCTCAGGAAAAGCCACAAGCTCTGCTGTCAGTAAGAGACTGCAGGTCAAACAAGAATGGGCAGAAAAGAGATGGAACAGGACACCCAGTATTCTGCTGCCTTCACCACAGGTGAGTGCCCAAGGCACACCACACCAACCAAATTAAACTACATTATTATACACACAAGCAAAACAAAACAAAAATCCTTGGACTGGATAGGATTAGTAGTTAAGAGCAAACATGAGGGCCTGAGGGGGCCCCAGGACTGCCCAAGTTTGAATATCCACAATCCATATACACAACTAGGTATTGCCATGCTCCACCTGTAACCCCAGTCTCATAGGGAAGCAGAAACCAGGGAATCTCTGGAGCTTGAAAAAAACAAAACAAAAATCCAGCAAGGTCCAGAATCAGCAAGAAACTTACTTGGGCTCAAGCAAGAATGGACGCAGGACTTTCTGCTTGGGCTAGCCCACTCCACCACAGACAAGAGGCAACCGGGACACATCAGACACATGCATACCATACCACATCACATTACACACATATGCAAAAAAAAAAAAAACAACAACTTACTGCAACAAGTTAACATATCCATCCTGACTTTTTCCTTTAGGTGTGAAAACTTACTTCTACTGTTATATGAGTCTGTATTTACACATGCCAAGATGAGAGCTTTGGCGAGAGAACTAAAGATCAAAATCTACTTTTCCTTTAGATAAAGAAAATCAATCGGAAGTGGACTCATAAATAACCAGTAGCGAAATGAAGTTTGCAGGTGAGAACCAACTCCCCAGCAGACTGACAACCAGGATTTAGTACCTGGCCTATGGCAATGTCTGCACATGAGCTTACGAGAACCTTCCCTTCCCTGTCGGTTTCTGGCTTTATTTGGGCTTAAGAAAGAACAATTACTTAAATATTTATCATTGCTTGTGCGCACACACACACTCCCCTCCATGACAAAGGTAAGTGTTACTTAAAGAAGAGGCTGGGGACGTAGAGCAGCGCCAGAGCGCTTGCCTGATACCTAGAAGGTCCAATCTGGAAAACACCTGCTCTCTGTAAGTGTCGATGGACAAAATAAGTGAGGTGATGGGGGCTGAGTAATGTGCTAACCCACATGTCAGCTGATAGTACTACTTTCGTTATTTGGAGTTAAGTGAACAGTGATGACCTCAGTTACAGTTTGTCGTGTAGAAGGCCTGAAATAGAAGCACAGACACCTCCCCAGAACAGCAGCTATAGCAAAGGACAGGGCTGGGCAGGACTGGAATGTAGCTTCAGATACGGATGCTTTTATGCATTAACTGTGCCATGAGAAACCCACTTGGTTTCTCTGATTTCCTTCCTTACAAACGAGAACCATGTGTATCTCCAAGACTACTGTGAGAACAAGGGACAACTTAGAGAAGCCCTCGGTGGTGGCACATGGTAAGAGCTTAAATGACAGGCACTGACAGCAGACGTTCCTGTGCATGTGCACCTGTGTGAACACAAGGGCTGGACAGCACAGAAATGGCTTTCCCCAGGACTGACTTTAAAACATGCTCCAAAGAAGAGTCTCCACGAGATACTCAAAGCAGTCAGTAGATAGTCTGAAGCTAACCCACTTATCCCATGAATAAATATGGTCAGGTTGAGGAAGACAATCCAAAATAGGATTGTCATGGAGATGTTTTTGCTGGACTCTCAAAAAGAAAACATATTTTCTTTGACAGCAGGAACTACTTTATGCATCTTTGCAGCCTTCCCCGGATCTAGACCATTGATAAGCATTTACTAGGTAACTATAAGTTGTCATCTCTATAAAGTAGAGCTTCCACTGACTCAGCTCTTCTTCTACGGGACACCTACCCTATGTGTTCCACTCTTCACTGCAGAGATATTCGCCCAACCATGTTTGTAGCTGCTCAATTCACAATAGCTAAGAACTGGAATCAGCCCAGATAGATGCCCATGGTTTGACGAATGGATAAGGAAGATGTGGTTTATATACACAATGGGACTCTAAACAGCAGTGAGGAAAAATGACATAATGAAATTTATAGGAAAATTGTTGGACTTAGAACAGTTCATGTTCTATGAACTCACACAAGCACAGGAAGGCAAACGTCACCTGTTCTCCCTCATCTGTGGTTCCTAACCTGGAATAGCTTGAGTTACAGGCATACCTGACAGGCAGCTTGAGTGACAGATAATAGGACGGAAGTGTGTGGGAGGTCAGGAGAGATACACACAAAACTAAATACAAAATGAATTGGTACCGCCGGGTGTGGTGGCGCACGCCTTTAATCCCAGCACTTGAGAGGCAGAGGTAGGAGGATCACCATGAGTTCAAGGCCACCCTGAGACTACATAGTGAATTCCAGGTCAGCCTGGGCTAGAGAGAGACCCTACCTTGAAAAATTGAAAAAAAGAGAAAAGAATTGGTACCATACTCTCTTTCCCCCTGGATAGCAGACTAAAAGATATAACCCTCAAGAGGAATATGGGAGAATCATCTGGTAAGAAGGGCCCTGAAGAAGGTGGGATGAAGCCAAACCCTAAAACATTTGACTCTGGCTTGTAACTCCCAGTACCAGAAATTGGTTACAACCCACTTTGAGCTGCTGATTGGAGACCTATGAGGTCCTGAAAACAAGACGACTTCAGTCAAAGCACTTGATTACCCACCTGAGATAAAAGACAAAACTCTATTGCTGAAGACACCACATGCGGCTGACACAGACCATCCAGAGATCCCACTGGAATCTGGAAGGAAGTCAGTTCACTACATGAACTGCAGAGGGAGTGGCCAACAATGTTGTGAGCAAGCAGAGGACACTACTTGCTATTTGAAAGCAACCAGCCTGACAAGGTGTACAGACCTGTGCAAGAGTGGCACTCCGCCTAGGTGGGTAACCAATGGCTCTCTGATTGGCTAAGAGATATGTTCAGTGGAAGGGAACCCGTAACTGGAACTGAGAACTGAGTCAGAATTCTATGGAGACCAAGATCACAGACTCTAATGAGGAGTTTCCACTAATCTTTGGCCAAAAGAGACGCTACACCCATTATATTCTCTCTTAATTAACAATACTTATCCCATTTAACCAATGCTGAGCTCACTCGCCATTGGAGAATCAGTTTTTCTTTTTCAGAAGGCAGTGAGAACCGAGAAGATAAACCACCTCTCGCACAGTACCAGGGCCCAGGTGAAATCCCAGAGGAACTGGCACTATGAGCAAGAGTGCTGCTTCCACTGCAAGCCTGACAATAAGCGCCTGTTAATTGAGACAGACACTGAGGACACTCAAAGCATACCAAAGCAGAAACCCAGAATCTGCGGAGAGTTCAACATTAAAGTAGACTTAAGACACACCTACCACGGCTCGGGGAACTTTGTGGAAGAGGGGGGCGGAAAGATTAGGAGCTAAGGTAGGTGGGAATATCCAGAGGTATTGCCCCCCACACACATAACGACTGGCTGCTGCCCTCACAACCTGTAACCCATAAGCCATGGTGAATACCAGCATCCCCCTGAGGAGGGTCCTCGGTGGACTAGGGACAGGGAGGAGGGAAATGGTGGGGCTAACACATGATTCATTCATACAAAGTTTCTACTTAAAAAATTATATATACATATATGTATATATTCCTACTATTAAAGTAAAAAAATTAAAGAATTACTTATAGCATTTGTAAGTTGAGTCATAACTTCGATATGTTCAAGACATGAAAGTTTCTCCTTATAATAATCTAACTAAAAAAACAAAGAGATCTGATATATGCCAGAAAAAAACCAGAAACAACAAACAGGCTATTGTAGATCAGGCAGTAATTTAGCTTAGGGAAAATGAGCTATGCATGGTGGTGCAGACCTGTAACCCCAGCACTCAAGAAGTGGAGGCAGGAGTTCAAGGCCAGCATGGGTTACAGGAGGCCATGTCTCAAAACAAAACTAAAACAAAACCAAAAAATTCAATAACTTGGGAAAATGAATTAACAGGAAAATTTTGTTAGGGAAAATTATGAAGTAAATATTTTAATAGTTGATCTATCTATCTTTATATGGAACATTCAGATTAACCCAATATCCATGATAATACATAGAATCTTAAGAATAAACTGTCTTGGATGACAATCATGAATATCTATCTCTAACCTTACATTTTTTTTTTCAAGGTAGGGTCTCACTCTAGCCCAGGGTGACCTGGAATTCACTATGTAGTCACAGGGTGGCCTTGAACTCATGGTGATCCTCCTACCTCTGTCTCCCAGTGCTGGGATTAAAGGCGTGTGCACCACACCCGGCATATTATAGTTGTTTTTTTTTTTTTTCACTGCTAACACTGACAGTTCCTCACTTGACTATGAAAGAAAGACTGGATCACGCAGTTACATAACCAAACGCTGACAGATGAGCTCAGTGCTTGCTGTAGAGACAATGCAAAGCTTTCAGAGTCATGTGACGGGCACAAAGACTCTCTAACAAGACATTACATTGATGTAAACTCTGCAAATATGGTTTTATTGTTTCTGTACAAACCACAGGGCAGCCTGAAGAGGCGGCACATTCAGTTGAAGGGAACACCTGCCGGGCTTTTGAATTGTTGCTAAAGCACATAACCAAGTCTGGCATGTACTTCTACCACAGTGTGAAATTATTTCAAATAATAAAGATGACATCTGGCAGTGGGAGATTCTCAGTACTGTTTAGATAAAAATATAAAGTTTAGAGGTAGTCACGGATTTTTATAATTGAATTAACTCAAGGAGATATTTGATGTTGGTTATGTTCTAGTTAGCCGTTGTTCTGAACCTGCCACAATGTTCCTATCTGGCTTGAGTTATCACAGTAAAATATAAATAAATAAAACATAATTCACATTCTCAGTTTGACTGTGTTTGAATGAAAATACAGTAAGTAGAAGGGATTTTCATGTCAGTTTCTCAGTAAACACAGGCAGGGACTCAGAACCGTCCAGTTCCGCTTCTGTTCCTCAGTGCACAGAAATGACCTTCTTTCTCAAGGCAAACTGTTTGTTTACAGTCCAACACTTACCAAGGATTCAGGAAGTATGTCAAGCAAAACAATGAAAAACACAGTCGCATTTTAAGTGTTTTATAGAAATGAGAGGTAGGCCACATGAAAATGTTCTATAAAAGAGTTTCCCTAAAGCAGGTTTATCTTGGGCCCTGATGGACCAACTCTAGAATGAGGAGAAAGGAAGATCTGTAGAAGAACTGGGAGAAGGCTTTCAATGAATGTGATATGGAGGTGGGAGAGCGGGCAGAGTACCTCCTTTTAACCCAACAACCTTCAGAGATGGAGAGACACTGTCCCCACCTCTGGCTCAGCTTATGGGAGACTAACCAAAAGCTGGCACTGAAAAAAAAAATAGAAAAAGCTAGGGAGCGAGAAGATAGAATACTATTTTCTAACCTATGACCTATGATCTATAATCTGACATATGATCTCATCATAAGATGAAGGCCAAGGTTGTTGAAAAGATTAAGATAATACGTACGGAAATATAGCACCACCCTCTTTTCTTGTGTCTGGATGTGTGAACATGCTTCTTGTAGAGACAAGTCATGAAGATCAAGTTCATCCCACCACACAATGCTCTTGGCAGACTTTTTACTCCCGTACCAAATAAAAGAGGAAGACACAGCCTAGAGGAACGGGTCCTGATGTGCTTATGCCTCAGTGATGCAAAGAGCCACCTAGCTTAGCTCTTAGACAATTTAATGAAATGAGCCAAAACATCTGTCCATGTACTATTAACATATAATTAATATATAAAATCCCAACTACCTTCTAAGCTAATGAGGTTGTCTCAAAGAACAAATACTTCTCAAGAGAGTGCTCATATCCAAAAGACCAATCAGGATTTGGGGCTTACTTGCATTGCTGATTACACAGGATAGGAATGCAGTGTCAGATTTACTTGATTTTTTTTGAAGTCTCTTAATTGCTAATTCATCAGTCTTCAAGACTTAAAGACCTTGGGAAACCCACAAATGTCTGTTCAAATTATTACTTCAGATATCATAGATAAATGCATTTATATTTATTGTAGGAGAAACTCAAGAATGCTCTGAATTCAACTAAACCTGGCAATAAAATATTATCTCAATTGGATAAACAATATTTCTTTGATCTTAAGAATAGCGTCAAGTAACCCTCTTAGGAAAAACAGACTGACCTTTAATGTTATAAACAACAGGATATTTGAGCTTTTATAAAATGGGCTTTTTTGCTGTCTCCTCTAGTGTTCCTAGATTTGTAATAGAACTTGCATTCTCTGCTTTCTCTTTATGCCCAATATACAATCTAACACTTGGGAATGTTTTCAAAGTTTTTGGTAGTTCTAAGATTTTTGTAAATTTAATAATCTAACCTGACTTAGGGAAAAAGAACATTCAACCACACCAGTAAAAATGAATTATGTAACAGTCTGTTTTAGCCACAATAAGACCTCGCATATTAAAAATTAGGTATCTTCCAAAGAGAATGGTACCTTTATTCTTCCTTCTCCTCACTTTCCCCTAGAGAAAAGAGGTTCACAGAACATCTGGATTTTCATACATGTTGGAAAATGAGGCACAGAAGCGAAAACTTGAAGGTTAAAAAATGAACATGAAAATAGCTAGCTAGTGAGCTTATTAATAAATACCACTTTCATAATCTGATCCAAACACCATTCTCTGTGATGATGTGCTTTCCCCTGATTCCTATAGACTTTTATAAATTAAAAAAATAAAGCCATTTACGAAGGAGGCTAAAGTGGAGGCGAGGTGAGGAGGCTAGGACACGGCATGTTGGATGAATCTCCTTTCCTTTCTGACAGTTCTTAAAAACAACAGCAACAACCAAAGAAGCACGGAATGCTTTCTCTCCTGTCGCCAGAGAAGCGCTATGGTGTTGTGAAGTCTGTGACAGTGAAGTGTGTGTGACCCCACAGGTCTGCTCATCTGTCTGCAGCCTGTCAATACTGTTAGCCGTACTGAACTCTGGCCGCTGGCTTATCTGTAAAAAGAAGAAAATATATCTCTATATTTGTATTTTTATAAAGCGAAGTGGCACGGGGCCGATGACAGGGAGCAGGCCATCATCTCGGTCATCATCATCAAGCCGTGTCCGAGGAGGAGTCGTAGCAGGCCGACACGAGGAAGCTGCCCCCGCCGGGGTGCCCGGCCATGGACTGGGCGGCCTGCTGGCTCAGGCTGTTGCAGACGAGCACCAGCTGGTTGCTCTGCGCCTCGGACAGGGTGCTGCAGCTCTGGTAGACGCTGAAGTTGGTCTTCCTGCCGGGGATGTTGCCCTTCTCGCACATGGTCTTCACCATCTTGGCCAGCTTGTTCTTGCCCAGGGCCTGGCAGTTGTACCAGTGCAGCGCGGCCAGGTTCACCACGGGCTTGATGGACAGGTAGAAGGGCGCGTCCAGGTGGCGCATGGCGGGGGGCCGGCGCTGCGCGTACTCCTTGTAGTCCTGCACGGGGCAGGTGTGCGGGGCGTGCTGCGTGGCGTACACGCGCGGCTCGCCCCCGCGCTTGGTCCGGGGGTCCCCCGCGTCCTGGCCCGTCCACTCCAGGTACTCCAGCCCCGCGTCGGTGGCGCGCAGGCGGATGTCGCCCCACTTGAGCGTGGAGCCGTGGAAGCCGGCGCAGTGCCCGAAGGCCTTGGTGGTGTTGAGCCACACGAGGTTGAGCAGCCCCTCGGGGTTGCGGCGGCTGAGCAGCCCGCGCTTGCGGAGCATGAGCTCGTCGGCGAAGGTGAGCTTCATGGACTTGTGCGGCTTGTTGCCCTTGCCCTGGCCGCGCAGCTCGCGCTGCTTGCGCTTGAGCGCGTCCTGCGAGCGCTTGAAGGCCGGGTCGCGCGTGATGCTGTGGCCGTAGCGCCGCTCCTTCAGGTACCGCTCCAGCCCGCACTGGTAGTTGGCCAGGCTGTTGGGCTCGTACTCCGAGCCGTCCTTCTGCCGCGCGTCCACGAAGAACGAGGCCAGGTAGGCGTCCAGCTCCCGGCACGGGATGCCGCAGATCTCCCGGCTCTCGGCGGGGTACTTGGCCTGCAGGAACTCGCGGAAGTTGCGGAGCGCCGTCTGCGTGCTCCGCAGGGTCTTCTCGTTCTGCTCGCGGCTGAGCTCGGCGGCTCTCTCCTCCTGGTCTGCAACAGACGGGGGAGGGAGGGCAGAGAGGGGGGCCATGAGTTCACACAAGGCACTGCTGCGGGGAAACACACCTTCCCGCCGGCTCACAGGCTCCCGGGGCGCACCTGCGGGTCCCCTGGCGCGCGCGGGGACCCTGAGGCCGCGGAGCCTGAAGGTAGCCTTGGCTTTAGGAAAAGTGTGGGAGAGAAAGGAGCTATGGATCTGAGATAGTGCACATTCTGATCGCTTCCTGTGTCAAACTGGAGATGGTGGTGACCGGTTCCACTTTATGGAATTGGCCTAAAATAGCTGCGTTGGTGAGTTTAACCCATCGCTGGAATTTTGGACTGAGAAACGACTAAACGTATTCATGTGAGTTACTTTGATACTTCACTTCTACAGAAATTCAACTGAAAACAATTTATGTCTTTCTCGGGTGATTGTAGGGTGACCTGTCATGTGATAAAACTATTCACTATTTTACAGGAGAACCAGGATGAAACCTCGTGGCTGTGAATCTGGCGGTCATAATCAAGGTGGAAGGAAGGTGTTTATCTTCTCCAGATAAAACTATAGTGTTTCTGTGTCATTAGCGTCTGCCTGAAGGACGTGGGTGCCGCTTCTGCTGCCGCCCTAAGGAGTGTGCCTCATGCTCTACTGAGCCTCAGCATCACTCAGTACGCTTGACCAAGTGCAGGCCTAGGATCTGCACTTAACCAGTGCCTCTGTTCTCATGAGGCTCAAGGACACACCTTGAGAAACAAAGTTTCTGCTTCTCAAGAGGATCTCAAGTTCGCTTGCCTGGGCTACAGTCAAACAATGTTCTAGAGCCTGCACCCTATGGAGGAAACTCCATTTTGCCCTCAAGTCTTAAAAAAATGCTGACAATAACTTACTTAAATGGTTTCATTTCAGTAACTCTTAACTTGGGATTTTAACATTACTAGTAAAAACGTTTGGTTAACATTACCACTATTAGCTCACACTTTTCTTTAATCCTAGCACTAGGGAGGCTGAGGCAGGAAGATCACAGTGAGTTTGAGGTCAGCCTGAGTTAGAGTGAGACCCTGCTTTAAAAAACTGAAAATGGATAAATTATAAAGCTTCTTTAAAAAGTCACTATTGTGTCAAACATGGCCTGAGTGAAACTCAAAAGAGAAATTCAAATAGAGAAACACAATAGAAAACCAGGCTATCCTATTCCCCACACACTGAATTTGGCTTTGCTATATATTTCTGAAAGGCCTAGAGGTTTAGAACAATAATAAAATGTAATTTCTGATGCTCAGATATAAGATAATAGCATTTTGTTTATTCCAATTACGTATGTAGGAAAACTTCAGGTTAATTTGTAAGGCTGCTCAGTCTTTGCAATTACCACACCCAATATAGTTTCTAATATGTCAAATTTTATTCATAGAACATAGTACATGCTACTTTTATAAAGCATTGCTGAACATATATATGAATAACCATATTATTTTAAAATGACAATTCTATGCCGCAATTGCCAATATAACTTTGTAAAAGGAACTAAATTTATTCAAACCGTTAAGATATTTACACAAGCACATTTTTTGAAAGATCACATTTCCCAAATTAAAATATACAAAAGCAGATTTTATAAACATAACTTTCAGTTATGCTTTTTTTTGCTAGTTGAAATTGTTTACATATCAATAATGAAGAGGCTTATCTTTCCATCAAAAACAGAAACAGCAGGTTGAATGTAACCTTTTACCAGCAGGCTTCCTGGACTGCTCACATAGAAAGCCAGAGGGCCAGCACATATGTTTATTTTGGCTACTTGTTCAAGTATCTAGCCCAGCAGTCCTCAGACTTCAAAGACTTTCTAAGAAATAAACATTCACAGATATCTTGAGGGAAAGCATTTTCAGTCCCTCAACTTTCACATGAGACCTTTTCTAAAACTTAATTATCTGACAGCAAGACTGGAGCGTGCATGCTGTCACCCAAATCTACTACGTGCTTTAAGGTATAAAAGAGTTCATGAAGCCAAGCAAATTTTATAAATAAATGATCGGGTCCTAGTGCTTCCTGTCTTACAGACTCTGATCTAGGTGAATCCCGCCATTAGAAATAGGCTTTGGGGTCTGAGTCAAGGTGTTTTGAATTCAGTACTTCCCAAGGGGCTAAAGGATACAGGTGGTCAATTCTTTAAATGGGAATATTCTTCAAAACTATCAAAACATTCGAGATAATGTAGAAGCTTAAATTTTTGTTCATTTCTTACAGATTCGGTATGCTTTTATTTATATCATATTTAATAGTAATCGTCAAATCACATCCTAAGACACTGATTCTACTTAGCTCATCCTTGTTTTCATCCTATAAAAGAATTAGTATCTTTTCCTCCTTTTAAAAATATTTTAGAAAAAAAAATATTTTAGTTATTTGCAAAGAGAGAGGAAAGAGAATGAGCACACCGGGGCCTCCAGCTGCTGCTGCAAAAAAAAAAAAACTCCAGATGCATGTGCCACTCTGCACATCTGGTTGCACGTGGGCACTGGGGAACTGAACCCAGGTCATTAGGCAAGTGCCTTAACACCCGAGCCATCTCTCCAGTCTCCCTTTTACATCCTTTTTACAAAATAAGATGAAAACCTAATTTTAAACCTTTAGGTGTCAACTTAAAAGCGAAGGAATGGTACTCAGTTTTGTTTTGTTTTTCAGAGAGGTATTTGAGCAAAAATGCCTACGCGTACAGGACGAAGCATTAGTGAGCCTGCGGAAGTGAGGGTGGCGAAGACAAGTGTGGAGCGTGTTGGTGTGCTGGCAGCTATCATCACAGGTTCCTTGGTGAGGTGGCTCACACATTCACACTTTCCCTCATCCTTAGCTCGGCTTGTTCCTGGCTTTCCCTCCTTTACCGGGCCTCAATCTTCATTAAGAAACAGCCACCGAGTCTACTGCAAAACAGCCATTGTATCTATTGGAAAGTCAAAGTCAATGTTCCACTGCCACAGCCCTTGGAATGCAGCCAGAAGACACCCTCATTTATTTTACATGAATAAACATAACAAAATAGTTTCTAAATTAAACACAAGATACAAAATATAAGTTTTCAGCTAATAACAAAATCATATAAAACCTTAAAAATATTTTACTTTTAAGCAGAGAGAAAGAGAGAGAGAGAGAGAGAGAGAGAGAGAGAGAGAGAGAGAGAGAGAGAGAGAGAGAGAGAGAATGGGTATACCAGGGCCTCCAACTCCAGACACATGTGCTGCTTTTGGCATCTAGCAGAATTGAATCTGGGTCATTAGGCTTTGCAGGCAAGCACCTTAACTGTTGAGCATTTTTTCCAGCCCCAGAAAAAAATCTAGTAGTAAAATATCTTGCATTCATTTCGTGTTAATTTTTTTGCCTCATTCCTTTAAAAATGTACCAGGTGTAACATACATAGAATATAAGCCAGCCATTAAGCGCATCTGACCTTCACAAGCCGAATTCACTTGTGAGTCTAATAACCACAGCAAGAAAAAGAATCTCAGAAGTCTTCCCTCCGGTCACTCCTTTGCACCAAGAGAAACCACTCTCCTGACTTGAAACGTCCTAGGTCTGGCTGGCCTATCACCGAGAAAGCATGGATGGACTCACAGGCGCTAAGAGCTTTTGTATCTGGTGTCTTCTCCTCAACAAAAGCAACTCTCGTGCACTTTTGGTGACTGATCCTCCTTGCCGTGAACATTCCATTGGGTACACTTGCCAACATGTACTTTTGGATTCTACTGAACATTGCATCCTATTAAGTTTTCTGTTTGGGGCTATCTCTAAAAGCTGCCGTGAACCTTCAAGTAGGTGTCTTTGGGTGATCACATTCATGCATATATAGGTATACATGAGATGAGCATGATCATGTATATATAGGTATATATTTAGAAGTGGAAATTGGGAGTCATAAGAAATCACATACTTAGCCTTAACAGACATGGAAAACCAATATTCCAAAGTGGTTTTCTCCATTAATTTTCCCTACCAAGAGTGTGAGCTCAGGTCATTGGGTATCTTCTGTAGCACTAAGGCTTCTTTATTTTAGCCATTTCACTCATGTTCAACACCTGTAATTTGTTTACTGGTCATTTGGATATCTGTTTTTGTGATGTGATGAAGTTTCCCCTATTTTTTTTTCATTAGACTGCCTGCTCTTATGGTTTATAGAATGTTTCAGCAAATTCTGGATATGAATTTTTGCAGATAAACATATTTCAAATAACATCTGTGTCTTGCCTTCTTACTTTCTTGTGTCTGTTAACGAACAAGACTTCTTACTGTTAGTACAGTTCAATTTGTCAAGGTTTATCCTTCATGCTTCTGAGTTTGGGGGTCCTGTTTAAGAAACCCTGCTTATTCCACGGTTATAGGAGATCTTCTCTGCTTCCAAATTTCAATTTGCAATCCACCTAGAATTGATTTGATTTGCTCATCTCCATCTGCCATTTGCCAGTGTACATGTTCTTAAATGTGGACCAAGAACCATTTGACTTTAATTAACAAAACTTAAAGAGGAAATATCCCATCCCCAGCACAAAATTATAAATAGGCAATACAAGCTTATGGTACAGTATCCAAAAGCTACAAATACATATAACTTACCCTCCTATTTCTGTTACTAAGACTCTCTTCAATTAATATTAGCAACTGATTTGGTATAATTTTTTTCTGTTCACTCACTCCTTTCCTTTAAAGATGGGGAGAGAAATAGACTATGCGTCCTATTTTATAGACTCTGCCTTTCATCATTAACAGTGTACTAGCTCCACACGCACAGTTGCTATAACCCTGCTAATTCCTGTACAGACTAGTAGAAGGATGTACCATAATACGTTTATCCCGATTTCCTACAGAGGGGCATCTGCCTTATTTCCATCCTGTTGCTATTATGAACAATACTATAATGGCACATATACATCTCATACATGTGCAAGTATACAGTGAAATTTCTCAAAGTAGAAGATATTGCTATTTATTACTAAACTTCTTAAAATTTGCCTATTTAACTAGTAAAAAATTTCATGGTTTTATTTTTCTGCAAGCACAAGGGGGAATAAATGGGCCTCTAGCTGCTGCAAACAGACTCCAGATGCATGCACCACTTTATGCATCTGGCTTTATGTGGGTACTGTGCAATCAAACCTGGGGGGTCATCAGGCATTGCAGGCAAGCACTTTAACCACTGAGCCATCTCCCCAGCCCTTATTTTGCTTTTCTAAGTTAACTATTTTTTTGAGTGTGTAAGTGTGGTATATGCATGAAGGAAGACTCAGGGATCCTCCTGTTCCCACTCCTATTCAGTGCTGGGTTTATAGGTATGAGCAGTCATGTATGCCTGGTTCTTTTTTTTATTTTTATTAAATTTTTTTAATTGTCCATAATGAGTTACATTATTTAATGGGCAAACAATGAGTTGTTATCCCCAGTTCCCCAATGCCCCTCTTCCCCATCCCCAATCAGCTGGATATCCTCCTCCTGAGCAGTCTGGATCTATTTTTAAAATTTTTTGAGGTAGGGTCTTGCTCTAGCCCAGGCTGACCTGGAATTCACTATGGAGTCTCAGGGTGGCCTGGAATTCACAGTGATCCTCCTATCTCTGCCTCCCAAATGCTGGGATTAAAGGTGTGTGTCACCATGCCCAGCCTGACTCTTTTTTTTTTTTTTAACATGGGTGCCACCAAGGATCAAAGGATCACCAAGCTTGCACAGCAAGTACTCTTACCCATTAAGCCATCGCTCTAGCCTCCCATAAGTAAAATTTCACATTATTCTCAAATACCAAATGATTCCCTAATTTTACTTCTATGAATTCTTTAATCTTCTGACCATTTTATTTTGTATTAATTTGTAGGCCCTCTAGAAATATTTAGGGACCCATACATGTATTTTCTGTTGTTACTTTGTGTTTTTTTTCCTTTGAGGCAGGGTCTCACTCTAGCCCAGATTGACCCGGAAGTCATTCTGTAGCCCCAGGCTAGCCTTGAACTCACAGCAATCCTCCTACCTCAACCTCCCAAGTACTGAAACCAAAGGCGTGAGCCAACATGCTGGCTACTTTAATACTTAAATGTAGTCTTAATTCTTAGTATTTATTAACCACACTGTAAGAAATATACATATGTAACACACATGTATGTCTAGAATACATAATTATATGACATAATAGTAATGATTGTCACACATTACTGATAGGAATGAAGATATTTACTAAAGTTTTGCTTTAAGGAAGGATGAGGCTGGGATTGTAGTTTAGTGGTAGAACTTGCCTAGCATGTAAGAGACCTTGGATTTGATTCTCAGCACCAAAAATAACTAAAAATAAATATGCAATATTTGCTGACAGCTACTTAAGACTTGTTAAAGAGCTATCTTTTTATTTACATTTTTATACACAGCTTTCCTTTTTAATTGTGTACATGTGTGGATGTAGGAGCAAGCCTACCATGGCATGTGGTTAGTGGACAACCTCAGGTGTCAGTTCTCGACTTCCACCTTGTTTGACCCAGGGTCTCTTGTCACACTGTATGCAGAGCTAACTGGCCCATGAGCTTCCAGAGAGTCTCGTCTTTGCCTCCTTATCTTGCTGGATTACAGACACTGTGTCTAGCTTTATGTGGGTTCTGGGGATCCAAACTTGGGTTGTCATGCTGTGCAGCAGGTACTTCTACTGAGCCGTCGCCCCAGCCTGTTAATACACTGTGTGTATGTGCACACGCACCAGGGTCTCCTGCTGCTGTGATATATGGGTGGCTGTGGAACTGAACCTGAGCCAGCAGGCTTTGCAGGCAAGTCCCTTTAACTGCTGAGCCATCTCCCCAGCTCTGCCAACATGTTTTATAAAAAAAAATCTGGAACAAACATTCAATTTTGTCAAATGGATTTCTAAACACCTATGAATATTATGCAAGCAAATGCCTTTAACCACTGAGCCATCACTCCAGCCCCTGGATATTATGATACGAGGTTTCGTTTACTCAATTAAAAAAGGTTTCTTAATATGGAACTACTATTCATGTCTATTATGAATATCACTTGATTAAGATATATTTTAGGTCTCCAAAGTGACTCTAATTTTGTCTCTCAGCATTGGAAACTGAAGTGTCTTACTTCCATCTGAGACCTACATGCACGCCTCTTGAGGTCATGTCCGAATTCCTCATCTCCACAGTACACTAGGCAGCCCTTCTTTATTTGTGGTTTTGAGTTATGGAAGGCTTGCAGTTTTATTTAAGATAATGTTGACTTCTGTTTCTCTTTGTTTTAAGATGACTTCAGAAAGAAGCTAGACATCTTTGCTCTGTGTTCTCAAAGTCAGAATTCTGATCTACTTCTCTGCATATGAATAGGACTGCTGGAACCTGTAGTATCCGTGTGGAGTGTAATGGTCCCACGCATGCTTGGTGAATACTTTCTGATCACACAGTCTCCCTATGAAGAACAGTAACATTCCTGAGGATTGTGGTATCTATCTGCAACTCAGTAGTCACGCCTTTTTATAATTTTATTTGAATGTACATGGTAAGAAACATAAGTTCGACATAGCTTTGTTGTTTACCTAAACTGATGATACACAAGTTTTTCAATAAAAAAGATGTTTTAAAAGATCTCAACTTTCTAAAGCACATTTATACATATGACTCAGCAAAAGAAGTATATGAGTCTCAGTTAATTATATGGGAAAAAACTATTCACTGAAATGAGCAAAATGTTCTCATATTAAGGAAGTTGTGATTAATGCCATATTTTAAGATCTGAATATTGGTAAAATCCCAAAGGCCCAGAAAAGCTAATGAAGCAGTGTGACAGCCAAAAATATGCAGGCACTAATTATTTTTTTCTAAGTAGATCAAATATTTCAATCTACTGAACAAACAGGCACCAGAATAATGACCCACCCCCTATGGTTCCCAGGGGCCTATATACCTAACAGGCCAATCAATATATGTATTGAGACCCAGTATATAACGTAGGATCTGTTCTTACAAAGTTGTTCTTCCACACAGCCAATGTCTGCGCCCACCCCAAGCTCAGGCTGTGTAACATGAAACCTCAGCAGGATCCTCCATTCTCTCTCCAGTCTCTAGGGCTGGATGAACCTCCTCATCCACCTATTGAAGCGCTCTGACAGGCCAGGAGCTGTGAGGTGCAAACAGCTCTTGCTCTGGAGGATTGATCATCTAGTGGGGTGCGCTGAAACAATAGCAGGGTGTTGCGAAAGACGATGGATGTTCCAGGAAGGCCTCTCAAAAGACTTTTAGGTTGAGATGTAAAAATGAAAAGCAAAGATGCAGAATGTAAGAGGAAAACAGAGGGATCCCGGCACGAACAAAGGTCTCAGGATCAAAACAACATTTGAGAGACTAGAAGGTTTATCCATGTACATGGAGTGAAAGTATCCAAGAGCAAGAGTGTGTGAGGAGAGGCTTGAATGCCATCTGGAATCAGGTCACAATGGCCCTCATAGGACCTTGGATTCTATTCGAAGAAAACTACCTGGTCCAACTTGCATTGCTGTTACACACCTGGTCATCTCTTCCCATGTTAAGGAGTTTTCACTAGACTCTGACATGTATAAGTGAGGTCGGCTCCCCCCCCACCCCGCCTAGAAAATGTAACATGGGGCTGAATTTAAGTCTGGATGATAAAGTATGAAATAGTTCTAGAAAACACAATGCTGCATAACCTAACTACATCTTGGATATAGGAAATCAGAACTAGGGGAAATGAGAGAATATCAAAGTCACCCCCCCACTCTCTCCCACATGCTTAAAATGGAGGAAAGGTAACAGAGTGTGTAAAAACTGTGGAAGAAACGTTTAAGGAACCTTTAAGGAAAATATTTAAGGAAATATTTCCCAACTTCCTTTCTTTTAGGTTTTTCAAGCCCAAGCTGACCAGAATTCACTATGTAGTCTCAGGGTGGCCTTGAACTTGCAGCGATCCTCCTACCTCTGCCTCCCGAGTGCTGGGATTAAAGGCGTGTGCCACCACGCCCCGCTCCTTAGTAACATTTTTGAGCAGAGAGCTTTTTTATACTTATGTATGTAGTGTTCATACCTCATTAAGTTAGTTATTGTTCATATATATGCCATCATGCCGTCTGTGAATCCCGAGCACCTAGCATATACTTTGACATCGCATATACCCAGTGAGCGTGTGCAGGCTTAGTAAACATGCAAACTGCTGAAAGATTCATTCCAAAACTCACCGCTGCTCCACACACATCCCAAGTGAATGAGCATCTCCAGCTTTGACCTGAGTATGGCAAGAAAGGGGACACTTGGGGACGGAATGCACTTGTGGTAACCCTCACCTGTAACACAGGGCACGGTGCCAGCCGGCTCAATGCTCCGTGAGTACTCTCGTGGCACTCTAGCGTGGTCTCAGGTAGAGCTAGGGCGGTAGCTACATACTCTAAGCAGAAGGTGTGGGTAGCATTGGCTTGAAGAAATGGATGCATTACTAGATGCATCATTCCCAAGAGCCTATTATAACTTTTAATTCGCAAAGGGAGAAGCTAGCCCAGAAACCCAGTAGTTGTAGCCAACTAAGCAGAAGGCTTTCGGTCACTGACTTCAGGCAGGCCTGAGTGTGACCTGGAAGGGACCTGAGAAAAGCCTCAGCAGCACCCAGAATGTTTTCAGCTTCCCCACTGTCCAAGGCAAGTTTTCATGTGACCACTTTTCTGTACTTATTTCCACAGTCTCTGTGCTCCATTAATCTAATTATTTCCTCCCTTGTTAGGAGCTGGCAAGGAGAACACGTAATTAGTGCAGTATCTTCTCATTTAATTTGAGCAGATTTATGTTATATTGAAATTCACATCCATTTGCTTTTATTACTGTTGAACCCAATTTAAAATAAACACCAACTTAGCTATCACATCCCTGTGTGGTTTTATTAAAGCAATACATCTGCAGTGATAAGAAACAATTCCTGATGTTTAACTTCCCCTTGATTATTTTCATTTAAAAGATGACTATTTTCACTCAGCAGAAAAAAAATAAATGATGTTAAATTTCTTTATAAGCCAATGAATCATAGGTCCATGAGCTTATTAAACAAGAATGTATTTTAAATTTGAAAAATAAAAAATCTGAAGAGCAGACTTGTATTTATGAAGCTAGGTTGGAATTAATATTTAATCCATACTTGTGAGTACTCGCTTCCTTCCAGCATTTCAAGAAGACCTGTGGGTGTCATCGAAGGCAAGTTAATGGGTGTGAAGACTATCTCAGAGCTAGAGATGACTAAAGCACGTAAAACTAATTAAAAAGATCATATGTGTCATATGCAACGAGACACTGAGTTTGTGCCACAGGCTCTAGGTTCTACGGGAATGCAGAGAGGGATCAAAAAAATGTGACATCAAATACCTTGAGCTGTCCTGGAGCTCTAATCCACAGAGTGAGTAGGGTTTGGAAAGGCCTTAAAGGTTGGGTGCAACTTGGTTAAGTAGAGCAGAACAGGTGTCCTGGGGAGAATTGTTAGGTACTGTATGCTCACGAGGACGGAAACATTAATCTTGGTTTTAGGTCAGACAAGAGTTGGAGAAGAAAGGAAAGTCAGACCAGTGGGATGGCCATCGTCACTGTGCTAAGTGCAAAGAATCTCCAAATGCCAAAAGTTTGTCAAAACTTTTATAAAAGAAATGAGACCAAGGCTGAGAAGAGAGCTCAGTTGGTGAAATGTTTGCCTCACAAACCTGAGGCCCTCAATTTGATTCCCAGTATCCATACAAATGCCAGGAGAGATGATATAGGCCTATAATTCCAGTGTTATGGAGGCATAGACAGGTGGATTCCTGGAACTTGTTGGCCAGACTAGCCTAACCAGTCAGCTCCAGGCCAATGAGAGACTTTGCCTCAAGACAGAAGAAAGAAAGAAAGAAAGAAAGAAAGAAAGAAAGAAAGAAAGAAAGAAAGAAAGAAAGAAAGAAAGAAAGAAAGAAAGAAAGAAGGAAAGAAGGAAAGAAGGAAAGAAGGAAAGAAGGAAAGAAGGAAAGAAGGAAAGAAAGAAAGAAAGAGAGAGAGAGAGAGAGAAAGAAAGAAAGAGAGAGAGAGAGAGAGAGAGAGAGAAAGAAAGAAAGAAAGAAAGAAAGAAAGAAAGAAAGAGAGAGAGAGAGAGAGAGAAAGAAAGAAAGAGAGAGAGAGAGAGAGAAAGAAAGAAAGAAAGAAAGAAAGAAAGAAAGAAAGAAGGAAAGAAGGAAAGAAGGAAGGAAACAAATAAAGAAAAAAAGAAAGAAGGAAAGAAAGAAAGAAGTTAAGAAAGAAAGAAAGATACTAAGAAAGAAAGAAAAGATGGACTCCATTTCTGAGGATGACATCTGATGAGGTTGTCCTCTGGCTTCCAAGTGTGTACACATACGACCACACACACAGGAATGTACCACACACACACACGCTAAATAAAAATAAACTTATACTCCTCCGACATTCCTGTCTTCTTGTGCTATGATTCTCTTCCAAATGCCTGTCATCTCCTGACATTCATCTGCTTTGCATCTGTCTCCACCTGTGGAAAGTTCACCTCTTAAACACTAGGCCTTCAGTGCTTTATTCATGGCCTCTGGAACAGCACTGGAGAAGTAACACTACTCAATAAATGCTTGTTGCTTGAGTTTGTACCATAGCTGGGAGTTACTGAGATAACCACCTGTAATTACTCAGTCCTTGTAATAAACGCCACGGACTGCATTTGGAAAGCATTGAAGTGAGACCAGCACAAAATGAAATCTGCAGGCTAGCAATCAGATTTCCCATGGTCACTCTACGAGTTGTTAGGACTCTTAACGGTCACTGTGGAGGGACAGATGGAGAGCCACACGATGGTATAAAATGACTCAAGAGACTTTAGAGTCCTTTCCAGAGTGATTTCCTGAGGAAATAACAATTGCCCAGCCATTATACAAACCGAGAGTGGTGGTTCAAGCCTATTAATCATGCACTTGTGAGTCCGAGGCCAGAGACTAGTGAAAGCATCTCAAAAACAAAACAAAACCTCAAACAAAAGCTGCTACTGTATCCTATTACCAGGATAAGGAGACAGCAACTAATACTTTAACTAAAGTCTATGTCAGAATATATACACAAAAATCAATAAGTATCTTCCTCCTTTTGTAACCCCACTTTAAAAAAGTATATAATATACTGACATCTATGGTGCTGTATTTGAAACTTACTTATTTCATAGATATAAATTTTCTTATGACTTACTAAATTGGAAGAAAAATTTCTGATAGGTTAAAGAATTATGACCCCTGTTGGATGAACTTAGGAAACAGGCCAGCTTCAATTTCATTTGTCAGTGGTAACAAAAACTGAATTTTCCAGCATTCATGATTTTTGAAAATAGCAATAGCTTTTAATCTCTGCAACAGTGAGCTGTTTACCTTAAAAGTTGAAAATAAACTGTGATAATTTTATAATTGCCACGTTATACTAAAAAGGTGGTGGTGAGACTTCCGAGAGAAATAGTGAATTAGAAGCCTCACCACTTCAAGGAAGCAATCAAGATAATACACAATCATCTACGTCCCTACGAGAGATGTAAGCGTTCATTAACCGGGGGAGATCCTCAGAGGAAACAGGCATCCAGCCATGCATTCTGGCCGAGCTGGTCAGGCAGAACCATGCTACCTGGGGGAAGCAGAGGAAACAGCTTGGGAAAGTGCCTCTCCTGACATATTCCAGGCCTTCAAGACAAAAAATAAATAAAAAATAAAAAATAAAAAAGGCCAGATGGAATGTGGGGGATCCAGCCCTTATCTGTGGAATCACCAGGGACCTATAACCCTCCCCCCACCAAACCACATGAAAGACCAATGACCAAAAAAGAGGGTTCTCTCTTGCCCCTCCCTTGAGCCAAGGAAAGACAGGAGAATCCCAGAGTTCAACTCAACACAACCGTGCCACAAACTTACTCCGTAAGTGGTTGTTTAAAATAATATTTTTGATTTTTAATCTCCACCCTTGCATATATACCCAATCACAGGTTTTTCAAAAAATTTTCAACTATTCACTGGTAGATAGACAATAAATCATTATAATTCTCTCTCTACCTTCCTTCGTATCTCCTCTCCTTCTTAATTAGTCTTTATTTTATTTCAGTGTCATCCTCTTTTCCTTCTATGATGGAGGTCTTGTGTACTTAAGTGTCAGGCACTGAGAAGTCATGAATATCAAGGCCATTTCGTGTCTGGAAGTTTGCATTGTAAACAGTCCTGCCCTTCCTTTGGCTCTTACAATCTTTCTACCACCTCTTCCACAATAAACCCTGAGCCTCGGGAAGTAGCAATCACAGTTTTGTTTTGATATTACACATTCAGGATTTAGGATTGTCATTACTGGACACACTACTATTCTTCCAATGTACATCTCAAATGCTTATATATGTATATTCCCTCTATTCCTCTAACTTTTCAGTGTTCCCTCTTCCTTGACCCCAAATCTTTGAACTTTTTAATTATAACCTTCCATAGCCTAAATAATCTATAAGATCTGTGGCCCCAACATCCCCTTCCCAGACATCTTTCCCAGCTTTGCTTTTCAAAGTTTATCTAATAATCATCCCTTTTCTCACCCATTTCTGCTTTCCTCACATTTCTAATCCTAGTAACTAAAATCATAATATTCACCGCACTATACTTGTCTGCTTATCCTACAACAGTGTGGGAGTTGGATGTGAAATGTCCCCCATAGCCTCATGCCTCATAGTGGACCCCTGGTTGGTGGCATGTAGGAGGTCGAGTCTTGCTGGAGGAGGTGTGTAGCGTGGGGCAGGCCTTGGGGTGTCATAGCTCCACCTTTCCCCTAGCCAGAGTCAGCTCACTGCTCCTACTACCTCCCAGCTATGTGACAAGATGTGATGCCCAGCTTCAGCTGTGGTTTTTTTTTTTTTTTTTTTTTTTTTTGGACACCATGAAGAAACCTCCCCTTGAGACTGTAAACCACAATAAGCCCTTTCCCTCTGGTCACGGATTTTGTCCCAGCGATGAGAAGGTAACCGCCACTGTTACTGAACCCAAAGGGCTGCTGGTATTAACTCTCATGAGCCAGCGGCTGCAGTTGCTCCTGCAGTTACTACCGCGCTCACGGAGCTCCTGGGCTGTGAGTCATTTTCAGAATTATGCAACTCAACACTACCGCATCTGAGCACTCGAACACTGCAAATTTTTCAATGGAAAGGCTGTTGCTTTCAAAAAAACAAACAAATAAAAAAGTCCCTCTTTTTTTCTAACATTTTCATAGATTTCCTTTCTAATATTTTTTAGATAAGATAGTTTGGTACAATTGTTAAAACCATGTGTTTTAACTACTTTTTCTTTTTTCTTCTTCCTCTTTTTTTTGGAACTCTCTTTGTAGCTCCAGGGTAGCCTCAAACTCAAAAGGTGAGAACAACCACACCCAGCTCGGTCTTAACTTCTATCTCACCCGAAAGACCTTCCTGGCTGCCCCTTGCTTTTCTGCACGTTAGACAGCTCCCTTTCACATCTACATCTATAATGGTTCCCCTACTATTTATACCTCCAACCCCATCAACTGTCCTTTTGCCTTACCCTTTACCCCCTCTTCTCTCCTTCTTGGATACCTTCATTTCACCACTTATCACTGGTGCCCTTTTAATCTAAATAATCTATAAGCCATACCTTCTCCAACGAGCCCCTCAACACTGTGGTCTCAGAACCTTAGCAGGATCAAGGGGTCTCCTAGAATCGTGCAAAGGAGGACACCACTGGATGGCCCCGAAACAGCTACAAGAAGTACAACTCTCAATTGAAGATATCCCTCTATGAGGACTTACAGAAAAGAAAAAGAATCAAGTACAGCTTAAAAAAAAAAAAAACAGAGTTAAAACTGGAAGATACATCCAACCCAACAGATGCACAAAACACAAGAAACACAAAGATTTGAGGATTGCATATCATTACTCCTTTCTTTCCAGCCTATTTCTAGCCAATCCCTCATCGCACTATTTCTCTCTTTTTTCCCCTTTAGCCACCACAGCTGCATGTAGATAATGCAGCTGGATGTGAAATGAACATGAAATGAATGTGAAATGTCCCCCATTGCCTCATGTGTTTGTTCTATGCTCCTCTTCTATGGTCCCCTCCTTTACTTCCTAGCTATCAAATAATACTAATCACTAATCTCTCCATTTTCTTTTCCCTTGTACCCACAATAACTAATATATTAGTACACATAGTGCTATCAATGTTCCCTTAATCCCCCAATCAACTGGTACTTCAAGGGTGATTGATGCATAGTTAATGGTTCCTCTTTTTTCAAAGTGGTGTTTACCCCTGAATAGTAACTATTGGTGCTGACAATATTCAAAACTCAATGGTGGCATGAACATCATCCGGAAGAGAGGAAAGTGACATTTAAAACCTACCATAAATTAGTCCATTCTGAATATTTGACTGTAGAAATGAATATAATGAGTACTGTTTAGATTTTCTATCAGCAGCCTAGACCAGCAAATCAAGCGGTGCTTCTTAGTGAAATGCCTGAGAATGTTCAATCCCCATGTGGGTTTCCTCTGGCTTCCCTTGTATAGACATTTGGAAAGGATGAATGAATGGGACAGCAACAGCAACAATAAAAGTCTTGAAATTAAGGGCACTGGTTGTTCTCACTAGGGTCAGGAGAAGAGAGAACATATTTGCAAACACCTCCACTGAAAGAAAGGGGACTGAAGGTGGTGGGCATAAGACATCAATGACTTCACTCTAGATGCTGAGGTCCTCACATAAAAACACACACAGCATGAAAAACCAAGACAGCATGTTTTCTCCCAAAGTTACCACAGTAACTGCTCTCGATGAGAATGACTTAATATGACATACCAATCAATTCTAAAGAGAAATTACAAATATGTTCAAAGACCTCAAAAAGACACGAATGCATTCCAAGAAAACACAAATAGCTGAATGAAATAAGGAAGTGAATTCAGGATATGAAAATTGAGTTCAATAAAGATAGAAATGCTAAAGGAAAACCAAACTGAAATGATGCAGGAAATGAGACATTTAGCAAGTCAAATGAAAGCTCATAGGAAAACCTCTTCAGTAGAATGAATCATGTAGAAGACAGAATTTCAGGACTGGAAGAAGGTCAATGATAAAATTAAAACAAAACAAACAAACAAAAAGCATGAATGGAACATACAAGATCTTTGGGACACCTTGAAAAGAACAAATCTATGAATTATGGGCATAGAAGGAGAATCTCATGCCAAAGCATAGAGAATATCTTTTTTTAAAAAAATATTTTATTCATTTTCAGGCAGAGAGAGAGAGAGAGAGAGAGAGAGAGAGAGAGAGAGAGAGAGAGAGAGAGAGAGAGAGAGAGAGAGAGCGTACCAGGCCACCACCTTGTGGGTCTGGCTTATGTGGGTCCTGGGGAATTGAACCCGGGGCCTTAGGCACTGGAGGCAAGTGCCTTAACCTCTGAGTCATCTCTCCAGCCCTAGAGAATATCTTAAATAAAATCATGGAAAAATATTTCCCAGTTCTAGGGAAAGAAATGCCCATCTAGTTACAAGAGACATACAGAACACCAAACAGACAGAAACAAAAAGAAATTCCCCATGTCATAATGTAGTTTACACTCTAGATATACAGAACAAAGAAAGTGTATTGAAGCTGTAAGAGAGAGGGAATCAACTCACATAAAGGAAGGCCCATCAGAGTAACAACTGATTTTTCAGTGGAAACTCTAAAAGCCAGAAGGGCTTAGAATGATGCCTTTCAAGTTCTGAAGGACCACAGCTTCGAACCCAAACTACTATACTCAGCAAAACCATGTGTCATAATTGAACAAGAAAGAAAAGCTTTCCACAGAAGAGCAAGCTAAAGGAATTTATCACCAGTAAGCCAGGTCAAGAGAGGTCACTAGAGACTATAGAAAAAAGTAACAAAGGATGCAATGAGGTTGAAGAAAAGATAAAAACACTACAAAATCAACCCAATGACAGGGATTAAAACATACCTTAAACATAAATTATTAATTAAAGCATAAGTCTGAAAACTATGTTATGTTTTAATTAAAACATAAGTCTGAAAACTAATGGTCTCAACTACCCAATCAAAAGACACAGACTAGTAGGTTGTACTAGAAAATAGGATCCACCTTTTTGCTGCTTCCAAGAAATACTTCTCAACATCAAAGAGGGGGTAAACGGATGGGCAAAGGTATTCCATGCAAACAGAACCAGAAAACAAGTAGGAGTTGCTCTTCCTATATCTGACAAAATCGAGTTCAATGCTAGTTGTGGAAGGGAAAGGTCACGTGATAAGAATTAAGCAAACAATCTATCAGGAGGACAATATAATACTAGAGCAGTAAGACTAGAAGGAAATAAAAGAGATGCAAATGAAAAGAAGTATCATTATTTGCAGATAATAAATTTCTATATAGGAGACTCTCAATGACGTTATCAGAAAATTCCCAAAGCTGATCAACACTTTGAGCAAACTGGCGGGATACAAAACCCAGTAGCCTTCCTATATAACCAGGGGAACAATTCCATTTACGAGAGCCTCAAAAAATTTACCTTGGAAAGAAACCTAACCAAGGAAGTGAAAGAACTCTACATTGAAAACTTTAAAACATCGAAGAAAGAAATGGACAAGGACACTAGAAGATGGAAAGACTTCCTATGCTCCTAGATCAGAAGAATTAGGATCATGAAAACAGCTGATAAATTCAATATCATCTCAATCAAAAATCCCAGCACTGCTTTCACAGAAATAGAAAAAAATAGCAATCTGAAAATTTATATAGAAGCACAAAAGACCCAGACGACCAGAGCAATCTGAGCAACATGAATACTGCAGGAGGTATCACCATACTCGATTTCAAGCTGTGCATCAGAGCATAGTCTTAAAGAGAGAATAGCACTGACATAAAAAGACATGTAGATAAATGCTACAGAACAGACGACCCAGACATCAGCCTACACCACTACAGCCACCTGATGTTTGACCAAGATGCCAAAATACACACCGGAGAAAACATAGTATCTTCAACTAATGGTGCTGGGAACTGGAAATTTTCTACATGTAGAAGAATAAACCTAGATTTTTATTATTCATTCTACACAATGGATGAAGGATCTTAATATTAAGACCTGAAACACTGAAATGGCTGGAGGAACACTTCAAGATGTAGGCATAGAGAAGGACTTTCTGAACAGAACTCTGGTTGCTCAGGAAATTGAGCACAATTGGCAAATGGAACCACATGAAATCAAAAACTTCTGTACAATGGAGGACTGTCAATTGAGTGAAGGGGTAGTCTGCCAGCTATGTACCTGACAGAGGACTAATATGAAGAATATACAAAGAACTCAAACCACGTAAAACCAGATGTTCAAAGTGGCACATGTGTCTCGAGTTCATTTGCAGTGGTGGAGTCCCTGGCGGGCCCAGAGTCACTCTCTGTGTGCCCCACTCTCTCACAAATAAATAAACATTAAAAGAATAAGGAAAATGAAATTGTGATGTTTTCAGGAACATAGATGGCATTGGCAGATATTATACCGAGGTAACCCAGGCTCAGAAAACAAATGCCACATGTTCTTGTCATATGTGGATCCGAGTTTCAAACGTTTAAATTTGTGTTTATGATGTAGTGTCATAGAAAATCAGGCAGCAAGAAAAGAGGCCATGGGGAGAGGGAGGGAGGGAGGGAGAGAGAGAGAGAGGTCTTAAAGGGGACAGAACACATGCAATATCAAAGTAGAACAGGGAGAATACTGATGGCAGAACGACTTAAGCAGGGATGAGGAGGTGATGATGGAGGAAGGAAGAGAGACTAAGGAGGGCCAACCCAAACTAAAGATGCATGAAAAAGTCATATGGAAATGTATTCCTTCATAATCTATTTTTTTTGAGCTGGACAAAAGTAGATTTAAAGGAAAACAGAAAGGACTGAGTGGAATAGGTTTCTGAAGGAAACAGAGATGGAGGATACCTTCCATAATCCAATTAAAAGAAGTAAAGGAAGGTACCCCGCATGAAAGGATAATACTACTCTCAGAAATTGTGGGTCGTTAAATGAAAACTCCAGTGCCAAGTATGGGACATCTCTCTAGGAGCTGCTAGGAAGGCCCAGGAGCTTTCAAAACAACCCAGGCTATTGTCATTGCTCTCGGATGCCCACCAGAACTAAGTTACACAGAGATTCGTGAGGTCTGGCAGGATCTGAGTTGCCTCTGCTCTGACCAGGCCAGGACTCAGGAGCTGTGTTGGGTGTAACTGTAGTCCCAGAAGGCCCCAAACAGTGGTGCATCTAATGCCAACAACTGCTGGAGCAGCAGAAAGTCCACAAGTTTCTAGAAAGTCTACCTTGAATCACCCTTTGTGCAGTGGTGCCTCCTCCTGATGCCTGACGAGAGCAGGTAGAAAGAAAGGAGTGCTCACTCTGTTTGCCACTCTGCTGAAGATCGGTAGTTTACGCATGAACTGCTTGAAATGAGTTGTGAGGCAATGTGGAGGTCCACTCCTGCCAACTGCCTCTGCCTGGCCCTCACAGGCCCATGGCTCCTGTTGAGTCCTGTTGAGACTTCCATTGTGCACCAAGGCCAGCCAGCTATACAGCATCTTCAGGAGGCAGTGCTCCCCCAATAGGCACTGGATGACTGTTCTGGAATACCCCCCAAAGTCTATAATATCTATTTATAACTCTGGGATGTACAGGCTTTCTAACACCACAAAGATCCCTCCATAGCTAAAGTCCACTAGTGAAAGTCGACTCTCACACCTGCCCTAACACTGAGGGGGTCCTGCCTGCGGAGCACTTGACACTGGGTCGTCTCTCTTCCTGGCCCAAAGGACACAGAGGTGAGGGCTAAAAGGGAATTTAACAAATGGAGAGAAGAGGAGAATCTTGTCTACAGGAGACAGAAGGCCAGGGCAGTAATATGTTCACCAGCCATGGGGAGATGACCTCTAGGTCCCTTGGCAGACAAGGTAGTAGACCTTGTTTCTACAAGGCGCCTTGCTAGGCATAGCTGTTAGGTGTCCCAACTCCTGGGCAGCCTGGTGCTGTTGCATTGGTGCACCATGGCCCATCTCCATGATGTTCCACACTTGGGAGGACACTGTCCAAAAGAACTGTCTGCCAGGGGTCAGGGAAGAAGGCCCAGGTTGGGAAGCCCGGGGCTAGTTAGAAACCCAACCGCTGTTCCCAGGCATCTGCATCTGTTGTCACCGCCATGCCATCCTCTTTGCCGCTGCAACAATTGAGGAGTCGAGGTGAGCTGTCCCCACTTTGCAAGTGTCTGCACTGACACTGAGAAAGAACAGGCACACTGGCAAACTTGCAGCAGCAATCAGCAAGATCACACACCCTATCCTTGCCAACTCACACTTCTGCCTTCCTAGGTCTTCCTTGCGCTGCCTTGGCTGCCCGGAATGCTGGGCCTTCCACCCTGTTTCCTCACAGGTATACCCACAATCCCTACTTTGCCTCTTTGTCTCCCCTTTGACCTTCTTACCCATTTAGGACTAGGCATAAGGAGGGTTCCACTTAACGCAAGTAAAGAGCCTATTCCTTTGTGCAGGGCTGCAGCCCCTCCCATGTCTCACATTCTTGTTCTGAACCTTTATCCTTCAGCTCTCTCTCCTCTGGAGGGAATGCCCTCCACCTATGTGTATAAATGCCTCTCTGCTTCCCCATCTTTCCTACTACAGCAGACCATGCCTCTGACCATCTGACCTGTCAGCCATCTTTAGGTACTGAGGTGACAGACATGGACACGACTTCTTTCAGAGGCAGTTGTTACAGAGAAATCACCTCCACGAAGCATCTGTATCATCCCACCATCCCATCCTGCCAGGATCTGGAGGCCAGGGAGGCACTCCCTGCTTGTTTACACACACAATCAGTTTGGCTGAATGTCGATTTCACACTGGAGCTGCCTATTGTGGATAACTGGGAAGTGGCAGGATGACTGGGTCCTTGTGAAAAATCCAGATGCTTCTGCAGGCCTGTGGGCTTCCAGCAGATTCTCGTGTTTCTGCCTCTCTCCTACCCTTGGGCACACTGAGATTTTAGACACCTGCTACAGTACCTGCCTTTATACGTGGGCTCTGAGAATATGAACTCAAGTATCCCATTGAGTCATCTCCCCAACCCTCTTAGTCCATTGTTCTGCTTTTTCCTAGAACCTTAAAACCAGGCTATTTCCTAGTCTTGTAACATCACTAATTGAAGCCAGGCTTGGATGTGATTGCAGCTATCTGACCAGAAAATTATTTTTATGCTTAGTTACTCTTTTCCAATGGTAGTAAAACACATCTCTCTCCCTCTCCCCTCCCCCACCACAAGACACATTTTAGACGCTTACAATAAAGAACAATAGCGCCTATTTGTCCAGTATGATTTTCAATCGTATTTATCACTAAAGCAGAAATCAATTACATAATTAGTCATTTGCTCATTTCTCCTGGATGTATGCTATGTGATGAGTCTATAGAGAATTTTCATTTTAATAAAAATCTCGGGGGCTGGAGAGATGACACAGTGGTTAAGGTACTTGCTGATAAAGACCAAGGACCCAGGTTCAATTCCCCAGTACCCATATAAAGCCAGATGCACAAAGGTGGCGCATGTGTCTGGAGTTCATTTGCAGTAGCTGAGGCCATGTGTGAACATGTGTGCTCATGTTCTCTCTCTCTCTCTCTCTCTCTCTCTCTCTCTCTCTCTCTCTCTCTCTCCACACACACACACACACCTTCTCCCTGACTCTCTTAAAGTTTTAAAAACTTAGGAGGGCTAGAGAGATGGCTCAGTAGTTAAGGTGCTTGCCTGCAAAGCATAAGGACCCAGGTTTGATTCCCCAGTACCCATGTAAAACCAGATGCACAAAGTGACACATGCATCTGGAGTTCATTTGTAGTGGCTAGGGGCCCCGGTGGGCCCACTCATCTCTCTCTCTCTCTCTCTCTCTCTCTCTCTCTCTCTCTCTCTCTCTCTCTCTCTCTCTCTCTCTCTCTCATAAATAAATATTTTTTTAATTTAGGGAACAGAAGTCAAGCATTAAATTTAATAGTATTTATTAAATCAACACAAGGACCCTAAAGTATAGGGGAAAGGTCTGTTTCTCTTTCTTACCTACATTAGCGATTATCTCTACATATGAATTAAATCAGGCCAGGAAGCTGTATGTTGGAAGGTGGGAGTGAGGTGTCACATGAACAAACCCTAACCCTAACCCTAACCTTGCAGATCCTCCAACACAGAGTGACCATCAGAATGCAAGGGTTCTATTAAGAAGTCCCTAGATGGCTACAGGACAGCATGGGGAAGTGTCTAGACAAGGACTCGTCTTTGTCCTGGGAAGCCCTAGCCATGTCTTGGGCACAGTACCCTCCATGACATGTGGCTTGAACAGCTGATTTTCATTTCCCAAGCAGAACAGTTGCAAAATAATAGTTTTTCCTTTTTTTCTCTCTCTCCTTTTGAGACAGGTTCTTTCTCCATAGCCCGAGATGACCCCCCAACTCATGGCAATCCCTCTGCCTCAGCCTTCCACATGCTGGGATTCAAACTTTTTTTCTTTTGTAATTGCTCTGGAATCATTCATAAGTTAAGCACTGTTCATCTGGCTGCCAAACAGCATGCTTAAACCTTATCTATGTGATCTTTTTCACTTGACATAGCTGGTGTGTCCAATAGTTTATAGCTCCAGCTTTGCAAACAGAATCCCGTTTCCAATCCTAACCACAGCTATGTGAATCCATGTTGTTGTTCTCCCAGGATCTAACTCTTGGTTTCTTCCAACTGTCAAACAGATGCAGCTGCATCTCTCTCCCTCTTAAGAGCTGTACGAGAATGGAATAAGACAGGAAAGCACATCTCAGTACTGGGTATCCAAGTCACTGAGTTTGAACCTTTAAAACAAATAACTGTTAAGGAAACGTGTCCCAGCTCATTAAATCAACATTGTCTTTCCTCAGGTTGGGGATGCAGCTCCATGGCAGAGCATTTGCCAAGCATGCACAGGCCCTGGCTTCAGTGAGCACCACAAACCAAACCACAGGAGCTCTTCTGCTGCCGCTTTAACGTACAACAATCATTTGGTAATTCTTCCAAGCCTGTATAAGGAATTAATGTGTAAGTCATGGGTACTTGTGAGCTGACATATCTATATATCATCAACAGCTCATGGAGGCTTCCCACTTCCCAAGATAGAGAATCCTGTGTACTGAGAAGCTCACAGTGTCACTTTGAGAAGAGGCATTGGGAATGTATGAATTCAATATAATTAAACAGGGATATAATCATGGAATTTTGTCTTCTAAAAATGCTGTTTTTTAAAATAATAAGACACTAAAATGCAAAAAGGAGCTCATCTGACAGGTGTGAAAATAATCTAGAAAAGGCTTAAATCTCAAAGTTAATTTCTAGTCATGAAAAAGAAATTAAGTATTCTGCACCAGAGCGAAGGCAAAAGAAGAGAAGAGCAAGAGAATAAATATTGTACTGTATTAATCACAATAAGGAGCACTTTTGTCTCGGCTGAAATATATTCTTAAATCAACCGTAGAATGGGCTGCGTTTGTAGGCTTAACAGCATGAAGCCCACATGACCGTAATTAATGTAATAAATCATCTCGGTGGACTTTTCTAGGGAATCTGACAGGGCTCATTGATATATTGCTTATTAGAGACTATGGAAATTTCTCCCCCACATGGTTTATTATACTGCCTGACATGCTGAATCAAGAGTACCTTCTGATGTATCTGAAATATCTGCTACTAGAGATACATAAAACATACAGTGAGCAGCTGCCATCAGGCTTTGATATATAACATAGTGGATACAATTTCCAAAAAGAATCTGACCTGTTACTCTTGCTTTCTTTGACTTGAGGCAGAGGCTGAAGATACATGGATTCACTATAGATGTAACATTTCTATTTCCCATAGACTTAATGATGAAGGTATGGTTTTACACTTGTGCCTTCCTCTCTCTCTCCTCTCTCTCTCTCCTTTTCAGTTCATTTCATGATTCTATTAGTATATTAGCACAGAATTTTTTAAACATTTCATTATCTGATACACACCTTTTTCATTGATTTCAACAATCGGATTCTATTTTTTCTTTTTAGTCCTTCCCCACTATCCTCCATTTCCCCTTCTTGAATTCCCTCCTCCACTAAATCCCTTCTTCTTCCCAACTAGTTCATATTCTCTTTGGATGTCTTCATTTCCCCTCCTATTCTGCAGGCCTTGTGTAGGATCATCAGTGACTGGGAGGTCATGGATACCACGTGTCTGGAAGACAGTATCATAAACACTCCTCTGCCACCTCTTCCACAATGGACCTGAGCCTTGTAGAGTGTGCTGCCTCCTGTTAGTGAGTTCTGAGTCACCCCAGTCGTCACGGCTAACTGAAAAGAGAAGCTTCTCTAACCAAAAATGAGAGTAGAGCATGGTGTGGTGGCGTATACTTTTAATCCCAGTACCAGGGAGGCAGAGGTAGGAGGGTCACTATGTGTTCGAGGACAGCCTGAGACTGTAAAGTGAGTTCTAGCTCAGCCTGGGCTAGAGCAAGACCTTATCTCAAAAACACAAAACCAAAAAAAGTTAGAGAATCATTAATATTTGGGCATAACTATAAGTTTAAAGGGCAGTTGGGTGGGCAAAATATATCTATTTAGCCAGAACATGATTCTTGAGACAAACATTTTTTGTCATCATTTCCAAAGGTAAAAATTGGTCCTTGCATAGTTCAAGAATTTAGCCATGATAGCATTGAACTTCAGTGAGTTTACATACCTATAGATCTGCTGTGATGAAATAGCTTATAACTCCAAGTATCCGAGGTTTTAAAAAAGCAGACGGTTTAACTTTAAAAGGTATCTATTCACATATGGAGATTTTAAGGTATTTTTCCTTCTAATAGAAATGACTAGCTGGGCGTGGTGGTGAAACCTTTAATCCCAGTACTCGGGAGGCAGAGGTAGGAGGAGGATCACCATGAGTTCAAGGCCACCCTGAGACTACATAGTGAATTCCAGGTCAGCCTGGGCTAGAGTGAGACCCTACCTCGAAAAAAAAAAAAAAAAAAAAAAAAAAAAAAAAAAAAAAAAAAAAAAAAAAAAAAAAAAAAAAAAAAAAAAAAAAAAGAAAGAAAGAAAGAAAGAAAGAAAGAAAGAAAGAAAGAAAGAAAGAAAGAAAGAAAGAAAGAAAGAAAGAAAGAAATGACTTCATTGGTTTTATCATAATATAGGTAATATAAATATCATAATACATGTAATCTAAATTTTTTTCTCAGGAAATACAAAGAGCATAAAGCACATAAAAACCATCCATAAATACATCACCCAAAGACAGCCACTGGATACATTTTGATTTCAATTTTCCCAATTATAAAAACATCCTTGTTCAGAGCTGAAGATAGAAGCCAGGGCAGCATGCATGCCACGGCCACATCTACTGCAGAACCACACCCTCAGCCCCAATTTAAATTAATTAGAAATACTACTCTGTAATTACCAAGAGTTCAGGCCATTCTGTCCTAATTATATTTTTCATTTTCCTTTTGTGTCTTATTTTTCTGTGGAAATAAGGCTTTGTCAGATACTTAAAAGAGGAGAAGCATTAACCCAGTAATGCCTGAATGAGTTACCATTTCTGATGCATTCCTTCTGGTCATCCAGAATTACAGGTTTCAAGATCTGCAGAAGGATCTGGCACTGAGTTTAATATCTATTGTTGATTCAGAAATTCCTTCCTTAGCTTCTCAGAGTTCCTTCCTTTGTCCGCTTACCACCTCATTCAAAGGTGCTCCACACCACAGCAAGAGCCAGCCACCTAAAGTCCACATTTGTCCATGCTGTCCAACCTCCAGGACTTGCTGTTTTGTATTTCCTACAAGGCCATGGTCTACCTGACCGGTCAGTCCCATTCTTCATTCCAGCCACTGTGTGGGGTCCACACAAGATTTCAAAGGCTCTCTTATTTCAGCATCTCAGTTCAAAGGGATTGCACAAGCTGAGCCCTCCTTTAAGAATACAACCCTGGGCCTCCATTTCTTAGCATCTCAGTCTTCATTCTCAGTTCAAATGTCATTTTCTTATGGAGTCTTCCAGTATTTCCCCCTTTATCCCAGTTGGTCCTCTGATTTTTCCCATAATTACATTTCTGATAATTTGTATTTATCTATTTGTATGATTATCTGACTTTAGGTGCTGGGGAAATGGCTCAGTGGTTAAAAGTGCTTGCTTGCAAAGCCTGCTGGCCCAATTCCCAGGCTAGCCACATAAGACAGACACAGAAAGTGCCACAAACTTCTGGCACTTCTTTGCAGTGGCAAGAGACCTTGGAGTGTGTGCGCGCAAGCACACACACACACACGTGAGCATGAGCACACATACACGTGCAAATAAATAAACTTTAAAACAAAAAAGTAATTACCTATTTATATGATTATTTAATGCTTATGATGTCAGCTTACAGTGGAATGTAAGCTACATGACGAGGGGACTCCCTTGTCCCCCGACCCCATACTGGTTCATCCATAAGTGAAGAAATAAATAGCAGGTTCTCATTAATATTTGTTGAGTCAATGAAGTAATTTGACTGTCAGAACAGATGTTCTTAAACTGTGTAAGAGAAATACAGCCAAAAGAAAACATTAGAAAAGGTATGTTCTTTCCTTCTAGAAATTCAACATTCAACCAAATACACCCAGGGCCTCCACATGGAGGGGGCACTGTTTTAAGCTACCTCAACTGTGAAGGCCTCATTTTCATCCCATCCTGTGGGAACAGGAAAGAAAACTGGCCGGCCCGTCTGCAGCTGAGAAAGAAGAGAAGCATCATCTTGCTTAAGAGCGTGAACCTCTCCAGGCTAGACTCCAGCTCTTCCAGGCTCTCATGGGGTGACCTCGGAAAGCGTTTATCTTTCTGTGGCTTAGTTTCTTCATCTGTGAAATAGTTTATTATAGTCCAACATTATAGGGTCGTGAGGACTGAGTTAACATATATAATTAGTAAGATAATAAGCACTTTTGAAGAGTTGGTTATCACTACTGCAATTTTGCATGCAGCAATTGAAGATGGCTAACAGTTATGATCCCGTGGACTAAGAGGAGCGTGGAAGCTAAACAACCACCCTTTGTTAGCAGTCAATATGGTGGGCAGAAAACTGAGAGGTATGAGTGTCTTTCATGAGCGTGGTGAGATTCTCTTGTGAGGAAACATCTGATGACTCCATGAAATGAACTGTTGTATTCACAAGAGAAATAGTTCTCGGAAAACTTGATTAGAAACCAGTTCTTCTCTTACATTTCTACTTAATTTACATGGCTGCATATCTTAGTATGAATGAAAATATGAAGGCATCTTGTATAGAAAATGCATAATAAATTCAAAAAAGCAGTTATTAATCAACTTGAAATAAAAGAAGTCTGGCACATAAAGTAAAAAGAAAACAGATAGCACATAAAAATGGAAATGTGTACAACTATAATAAATTACCTCCTCTTCTGAGTTAGGCAATTAATATTCATTAAATTCTACCCAAGAAGCAATAACCTAATGGATAGGAGAGGATGCTAATTTCTCTAAGTAGGTCAGAGTCTAACAAAGCACATTTTAGAAAAATTCATCATAAAATAAAAATTAAGGTATTTTTCTGTGTGCATTAACACTCTATTACATGACTCTATTACACAATTCTAAGTGGCAAACAGGAAAATAAAGCTTTTCTCTTAACAATGAGATAGCTGCTTTCTACAATCTAGAATAATTTATTAGCACTAACTATAGTTCTATACAAAGTGTTATAAAGGGAGTGACCTATAATATAAATCTTAGTACATACTAGAGACTAAAATTATAATGAAAAATACAACTTCAGGCATGATTTCTCTTTTGGGGGTGGGGATCTAGGTAGGGTCTTGCTCTAGCTCAGGCTGACCTGGAATTTACGATGTACTTTCAGGGTGGCCGTGAATTCATGGCAATCTTACCTCTGCCTTCCAAGTGCTGGGATTAAAGGCATATGACACCACACCAGGCTTCAGGCATGATTTTAAAATAATATATTTGGGTGCTTTGATTCAAAAAGTCAGTTATCGAAACAGTAGATATTGTAATTTTAAATGGGTTTTTTATTCTTCCTGTGGAATGAAATAAAGGGTGAGAAACTAAGCAATATTTAAGTTTGTTTGTTTTTAAGTTTCTCAGCTATAATCCGTCACTTAATTTACTGTCTTTGTTAGAGGTCTCTATACCACTGAGCCATACTCTCCAGCTGGAAGCCTCCACATCTTTCTGATTGTATATCTCTCCATGTAAAAATGATTTATTTTAGTTAGCAGACAAACTGATTTCATTCTGACATTTTCATACACCTATATGACTGGTATTAAGTTATTTTGAATAGCCTCAAAATGTGTGCATTTGCACTATATATATTACTGTAATCAATATATCAAGGACTGGCGAGATCAGCAGTTAAAGGTGCTTGCTTGCAAAGCCTCCCAGCCTGGGTTTACTTGCTCACATTAAGCCAGAAGTAAAAAGTGGTACATGCATCTGGAGTTTGTCTACAGCAACAAGAGATTATACTGTGTCCATATATTCTTTCTCTCTGCTTGCAAATAAAAATAAAATATATTTATATATTTTTAAAAAGTTAATAAGGATAATTTCTTTCTTATATACATAAAAAACAGGAAATCTAGTACTTTCTTCTGGAACCACAATGGATCACTGTGTTAGGATACCTGAGCCACACCCATGGGGATATAGCTTTGTGACTGCATTAGGTATTAACTTCTATTTGCATTTTATTATGTTTCTATTGCTATGATAGGGATATAGCTTTGTGACTGCATTAGGTATTAACTTCTATTTGCATTTTATTATGTTTCTATTGCTATGATAGCAGAACTACTTCTATAAGAAATTAATAATATTCTGCTTCTATCAACCACTTGGAGAGATTAAGACAGGAGGTCGATAATGGGGTTGTTACATGACAGAATTATAGGAAAACTACCAAGATTTACTGGTCACTGATAACTTGAGAGAAAAAAAATATATGGACACCTCTAATGTCTTACAACTCTCATACTAAATGCGGTGGAAACACATAAAAAAGGCTTTCATTCAGTAGAGAGATAAAAATTTAAGCCAAAATGAGACAGCGCATCAGAGTCAATTTTGATTTGGCTATAATAAAAGGTCAGACAGTAACATATGTTATAACATTAGCAAAAACATAAAGACATTAGGTCCACATATGTTGCTGTGGGCAAAGTAAATAGCATAACCACTGAGAAAGATACAATATCACATGCCAAGTTCACTCCCTGGGGATGCTCAAGAAAACACCTGTCATCTTAGAAACTTTCACCTGAGTTTTGAGAGCAGAGCATTTTTTTCACAAATAACTCCAAAATGATTTATTAATTTAAATTATAGATTTGTTTAGAAAAACCTTCAGGCTGGAGAGGTAGTTCAGCAGCTAAAGTAAAGGCACTTGCTAGTGAAAAATTCTTAGATACAATTTTTGAGTAGTGAATTCATAATATTACATTCAGTTGAAAGTATGCCTTTAAATCAAGTGAAGACAACAAAAACAGAACAATCTCCTTATCACTTTGTTAAGATTGGCATTTTGGTATGACAACAGACATACATTGGTTTCTGAAAATACAGTACAGTTCCTTCAAGTTTGTCCACGAGACCTATCTTGCACACTGACTTAACAGCATTCTACTTGGTACTTAGAAGCATTGGACTTAAGCTGCCTCATGTTATACATTCATGTTCCCATCTCTCGGAATTAGTCAATGGTAGCATTGTCACATTTGCTACCTTTTAAAAAGAAAACTTTTCTGAGTACCCATTTCCATCCCTCCTTCTCCCTAAAGGCAAGAACCATCATGCATCTGGCCTGAACCCTGGGTGAATGCTTGTTTGAAGATGTGTATTTGAACTATAACATGATAATTCTCTCCTTTGATTTTTTAACTCTGGGTTTCTGTTTCTGACAAAAAGAAACCATTATTTATTATGTCAACCTAAATCAAGTATCTGGAAGGACCATATACCTTAATCAATTTTTAAAGCCCATTGAAGCTCCTGAAGATTTTCCAGTGAGATGTTGGCGTAGAGGGGACGGACAATGACATTGAAGGTTCTGACTGTGAGGGCCTGGCTGATGTAGCCACTCCTGCCTTGTTTTTATTTTATTTTATTATTTTATTTTGCAAGCGTGAGGGGGGGTGAGGGGGAGAGGGAAGAAGGGAGAGGGGAAGAGAGAGAAAAAGAAAGAAAGAGAGAATGGGTGTGTTAGGGCTTCTAACCACTGCAAACATACTCCAGATGCATATGCCACTTTATGCATCCGGCTTTAAGTGGGCGCTGGGGAATTGAACCTGGGACATGGGTTGTTAGGTTTTGTAGGCCAAGCGCCTTAACTGCTGAGCTACCTCTCCAGTCCTCGTGTCTAAGTTTTTAACCACAATAGTTCAAAACTTTAAGCCAGGCATGATGGCCCTTGGCTTTAATTCCAGTACTTGAGAGGCTGTTATCTGCCAGAGAATCACCAGTGAGGAGGCCAGCCTGGGCTAGAGTGTGAGTTCCAGGTCAGCTTGGGCTAGAGTGAGACCCTACCTCAAAAACAAAACAAAACAAAAAAACAAAACCTCTGTGCAGCTGTATAATGTACACTGAATTTGATTTTAAGATAAATGTTATACATAAAAAAATTAAATTTAAGCACTTATAAAGTTAAAAAATTAATAGTAAGCTAAGCTTAATCTGTCAATAAGAATTTTTGTTTTATTTCTGACACTTTCATACAGGTATAGAACATATGTTGAACCTACTCTTCTTCCTTCCCTTTTCCACTAAACCCTTTTCTTCCCATTCGAGTTCCACCTCTCACAGACACAGAGTTAAACTGATGATGAAGATTAACTGTCAGAGGAAGTTACAGATCTGAGAGTAAATGAAAAAATATGTGTGAACAGACATGGAACCCTAACTCATGATGCACTGATTTAAATTTCATCATGACAAGTGACCCAAATTCATATAAAATCTCAAAAATTGCTGGATGTGGTGGCACACTCCTTTAATCCCAGCACTAGGGAGGCACAAGTAGGAGGATGTCTATGAGTTTGAGGCTAGCCTGGGATAAGAGCGAGATCCTACCTCGAAAAAACAAACACAAACAACAAACACACACCCCCCATGAATCTCAAAAATCAATGGAATCTAAGCACTGGTAGGTAGTCCCTAGCTTCTAATAAAGTGTCACTTTACTGATTGATTGCTGATCCTCCTGAGCAGCATGGAAGGGACATATGAAAATTAATGCTTCATTCACACCTTGTTTAACACTTCATCATTTTACAAATTCTGTTCTAGACAGAAATAAGAGTGATTTCCACTAGGACAACAGAATTTAAATGGCATCAGTACCACTAAATAATATGAAACAATTTTCTTCATTTCTGGCTGACTCAATAGACATTTGCCCAGTTATATTTATAATATAATTTGCAAATAAATGTAGTGTTTCATTCATTTGTTGTGATCTGATAAAGACAAGCTTCCACAGTATCTACTTTAAGAGCTTGATTTAGCTCTCAGCTAATTTTTCAGAACCTTTCTATCTTGCTGAGTCCCAAGTATGCTTTACACATTAACAGTATGAGGTCCATCTGCACGGTAATTCACAGACACTTGCACATTCTGGATTTTATATTTAAAAATATACATTTAAATGATTACCTGTGCAAATACAAATAACTAACCTGCAAAATATGTCACCTACTTGTACTCTAGGAAATACAGGTGAATGGTGTTAACTCTCTATATTCTCACATGTCAATTGGGTTTTTATTGGTCTCACTGCTGCTTTTAATCTAAATAATTTCTCTAAAGTTAGTGATATGTTGGCAAAACGATCTTTCCACAGAACTAACATCAGAACATGACCATTCCTTAGAAAATTCCATACAAATTCTTCATAGTTATTGCCTTCCTTTCTTCCTTCTTTTCTTTTTTTTTTCTAACTTTTATTTTGGAGGTAGGGTCTTGCTCTAGTCCAGGCTGACCTGGAATAATTCACCATGTAGTCCGAGGCTGGCCCTGAACTCACAGCCATCCTCCCACCTCAGCCTCCCACACCACCACACCTAATGCTTTCCTTGAGCATCAACTCAAAGCCAAACTAATCCTTCATGTGAGAGTGAAGTCCAATCCCAATTCATGACTGCACACACTATGATCCTTGCTTACATAGCAGTTAAAAGAAATGTGATTTCAATTAAGACAAGAAAAAAATCTAAGAGAAAGTAATACATGCATAATAAAAGAATTCCAATAGTTTGTTTTTCAAATAGGCTTAATTTATTTCCAAAATCATTATATAAGTAGAGCTCAGTGTCTTGCATCTTGCTTTGCATACTTAGTGTTGAACAAAAATAGAAGTCTTACTAAAGTGATGGGATATACTGGGCAACTCTGTGAAACACATCTCTGAATTATATCATTAAATATATTGAGAATATAGAACTCCACCAGGATAAGTGTCCCATTTCCAAAAAAGGAAGGAAGAAAGAAAGGCAGGCAGAAAGGGAGAGAGGAAGGATTCATATTCTAAAGTTGAGTGAGAAAACATAAACTAGTTGTAAGTTAAAAAGACACTATTTATATCCTACATATATTAAGAATTAGATTTCTTTCATAAGCCTTTAATCCCAGCACTCTCAGGAGGGAGATGTAGGAGGATCTCTGTGAATTCGAGGCCAGCTTGAGACTTCATAGTGAATTCCAGGTCAGCCTGGGCTTGAGTGAGACCCTACCTCAAAACACCAAAACAAATTAGATTTTTAGTACAAAGATGCTCACTTATGTAAAAAAGACAACATGTCTCTAGTGATGTGAAAATCAAAGACCACATCATTACTCAAAAATTAACTTTTAAAGACAAAAAACTCATAGAATGGGAGAAATATTTCTGATAAGAGATTTATATCCAGAATAGAGAACTCATAACTAACCAATAGAAAGACAATCTAATTTAAAAATAGGCAAAGAATTTGAGAAGATCCGTACATTGAAAGTGGTATGGCTGTAGACTAGGGTAAAGGATGTGAACATCCTTTTAAAAGAATGTCATTTTTTTCAAAAGAATGTATACAAATAGCCAATAACAACATGAAAGACAGGCATGGTGGTACACGCCTGTAGTCTCAGCACACAGGAGGCTGAGTAAGATGATTCCCTTGAGTTCAAGGCCAGCCTAGGACTACAGAGTGAGTTCCAGGTCAGCCTGGGCTAGAGTGAGATCCTGACTAAAAACAACAACAATAATACTAATAAGAACATGGAAAGATGCTCACTCTCACTAGTTACTAGGATAATGCAAGTCAAGTTATGAGACGTAAACAACCAAAATGCCCATCAGCTGATGAAAAATAAAACACAGCATATTTATAATTGAATATCATTTGGCAAATAAAAATGGATTAATCCTAAAAATATTAGTTTAAATGCAAGAAGGCAGTCACAAAAGGTTACCTAATTTATGAATCCGCTTATATGAAATATACAGAATAAGTACATGCATAGAGACATAAAGTAGATCAGCGGCTGCCAGGGAATGGGGAGAAGGAATAGAGAGTTGCTGAGGAGTATGGGGTTTCTTTCACAGGTGATGAACACGTACTGAGATTAGAGAGTGGTGACAGTTTTGCCACTCTACGTGTACCCCCAAACCCACCAAATCTTATACTTTTAAAAGAACGTAAAAGCCTTTTACAGTATCTGAATTGTATTTCAATAAAGATGTTGTTTTAAGAAGAAAAAGGAACAACTAAAACTCACAATTTTCCATCAGGATAATGCTGAAAGTCACTAAATAATATGAATGTCTTTGATATATATATTTTATCCTAGAAAAATTATAAATGGAAAGTTCCCTCTGGAGACTTTAAGGCTGACACTAAAACTGAAGACTCTTGTTTCTAAAAGCAAGCTAATTCCAGGATGTTTCAGGCTCAAGGCATGGGGGCTTCCGGCTTTTAGGACTTTTTTCCAAAACATAGTTCTTTTGAGAAGGACCAACATGCTCCAGAGTTCTGCTTTCTACATCCCCTGTGTGCCTGTCCACCCTGGTCCACATTTCTACTTGTGGACTCTAAGATTTGAATCATAAGCCCCAAAGCATGAGAGCCAAACCTCCTTCATATGCTAACACCTCTGATGAAATAAATGGACATTAAAATGTTAAATGATAGAATTTGGAGTCTCATATGATTACGCCCTCCTCCCAATGCATTCCAGTTAGGCTGACACAATCTAGAAATGCCCGTTACCTGATTCCTTTAAATTCTGAGAGGAAGGATTAAATACTTCTTTTAGAAGTATTGCCTGATTTTTTCAGACTCCCACACTAATTAATATCAGTATGAAGTTTGTTCAAACAAATATTAGTACAAACAACATCAGCTCTAATGTCATGTGCCTTACTCCTCATTAGGCTTCAAGCAGCCCAATTACCAATAGTCGAGCATTCAAATTTTTTTCAAAAGTGAATTTACTATAAAAAGTTCAGATCAAGGTCAGATATGGACCTTAAATGTCAGCCATGCCTCTCTTCAAATAGCATAACGGTCCGACAGCTGTCCTGAGGCCACAAGCTCAGAGCGTGGGCTTAATTCAGATGGATCACCTTCACGGCATCACCATTCCTTCTACCTTCCAGAGAATGAAAAAGAGATTGCATTCTAAACTGAACCAATGGTTTTAGAGCTGCCGACGATGCAGAATTCTGTAAAGGACACGGATGAGGGACTTGTGGTCGCCTCGTGTTCCATACCTGGTATGCACTGTGCGGTGGCCTCCGTGGTTATGGATGGAGCGACTGGGGGCAGCTGCTGACTGGAGCTCACTTCAGGCTCTGTGTTAACCGAAGGAGAAAGAGCTGCCTCACAGGATGAGGCCTGGCTGGGCAGATGGGGCAGGAACTCCTCAGAAACCACTTGTTCATCCTGTCCAGGGAGCTGCAGGGCAGACAAGGGGATACTGATCTGTTTGTTAGGATGGGATGTGCTCACAGGCATTTGCACGGCTGCCTGCTGGGGGGCACCATGGGCACCAGGAGGTCCTCTGTTTGGTGAAGCCAGAGAGACTCTAGCAGTCTTTGGGATGAGGGGTCTGGAAATCACAGACGGGGATGCCGACATAAGGTGTGGGTCTAGCTCCGAGCTGACAGCAGATGTCACATGGGGAATCGGCTTAGCAGACCCTACACAGGAGGGACCAGCGTGAGTCTGAGGCTTGGGCTTGGCCATCTGTGTCAATGAAAGGGCTGGTCCGTCCACCCCTCCAGTCAGCTCTGCATTCGCCACAATGTAATAATCTTCCGGGATCTCTTGCTTGATTTTCTTGATGATGACATCATTACTGCACTCATCAACCAGCTGCGCCTGGGAGCTTGAATGGAGGGAAGACGGGGCCATTCCTGGCCTTTTGCGAGCAATACTTGGAGGCCTTTGGGATTGAGGTTCAAAGTCACTATCTTCATCTGTGACTGAAGACTCACAAACCATGTCAAACAGCGTGTTTTCATCTTCGTACTCTTCTACAGCTTCGTCCAGTTCAGAGGGCTCGCTGCAGTAAGAGAAGTCACAAGAGTCTCTGGTCCGGTTACAGTCCAGCTTTGCTTTCACAGGTCTCCCAGGGTACCTTTCCACAGGGCTAGTCTGTGTCTCAGAAGGCACCCCGATTATACTGGGACTATCAGAATTAAAACTTCGGTTGTCTTGGAAGCAAACCCTTTCTTGGGACCCAGCTCTACAAGTAGCAGCTAGCGGCCAGTGGTAAGCATGACCAGCACTACAGCCCCACATTGCAGTCAGGTTCCCATGGGAACCTTCAGAAAGTAAGTGTTTCAGGTTTGGAATGAGGCTGCAAATGGTCCCATGGCTGTGGGCCCAGCTGACCAATTTGGACAGATTCTCAGATGAGGTATGAAGACAATCCTCCATGTTACAGGATCAGCAGCGTCTTTCCTAAAGGGAAATAATCAAAATAAAGAGCCATTATTGCCCAAGACATTCCCACATCACAATCTTTTCCAACTATAATCACTTGACAGAAGAACTGTACATCAAAGCTGGGCGTGGTGGCACACACCTTTAATCTCAGTGCTTGGGAGGCAGAGACAGGAGGATGACTGTGAGTTCAAGACCAACCTAGAACTACAGCATGAATTCCAGGTCAGCCAGGAGACCCTAGCTTGAAAAAAGTAAATAAAAAGAAATGCATTTCAAAACTGCAACCCGTTATTATTAAGACATATGGACAGAGACTTGAAAGAAAATAACAGGGAAAAAGTAAGATCAGCCGATGATTTACAGTTTTGGAATTAAGAGAAAAAATTTTGTTAGTTTCCTTTATTTCTGTAATAATGCCTGCACAAAAGAAAACTAAAACAATGAAGCAATAAAGAGATGGGCTTTTTCACTTTACATTTTTCTTCCAAAGTGACACAGAGATGTTGTCAGTCCTTGATGACATGTTTGTACTAGTTGCTTTACTCAAGAGGATAGACTTCCAATGTCATTATTAGAGGCAGAGCTGAGGGATGCCAACCCAATGCTGGGCATTAGAAACAAGGCATTAGAGAGGACACAGAGGGGATAAGGTTCTACACTCAGCCAGGGGAGAAAAAGTCTTGGTTAGGAGATGTGCCACTCTTAGGAACAGGATTCCCACCTCTTGGCTGTTTGAAATTCATTCCACAGTCAGAGCTAAAAGATGAGTCTGTTCGCCCTCCCAAGAGGAGTAGCTACTGGTCCTTGGCTGGGTGACTGAGGATGAACAGCAGGTAGGAGAAGTGGGATCTCAGGTGAGTGGGAAGGCTCACAAGGGAGATGCGAGGAAATGAACAGGAAGGAATACAGATCTTCAACTGTCGTTCAGGGTACCTTGGTCAGCTGCCATTGTGGGTGAAAAGGTGTCCATTGGAGGTGGGCTCTGAACTAAGACACCAAAGCCACCACAATGCCCGGTGGCTTTGCCCAAATGCACACTGGAGACTCCATTTCCCGCTCTGTCCCACCAGTGAAAATAAGTAAGGTCAGATCCTTTAACATATCACCCAGATCTCTAGGACATGTATACAGTTGCCTTTCAAGTTTCACTACTCTCGGGGCCTTCCCATCCTCTTGTCCCGTCTTCTTGCAGAGAGACTCAACCCTACCGAGTCTCTGACAACCCATGATCTCATGTCATTCTCCTTCCCATGGACTGCACTTGGTACCAACACTCATAGAAGTCGTTCTAAACTCCCTTTCTGCCTCTAAAGTGTACTTGGACATTAGTAAAGATATCTCCATCATGTCTTGAGGAATTTATTTTTGGGGCACTGCCTTGTATGTCTCCCAGACTTGACTGAAGACTCCCTGAGGAAAAGGATCATGACTTACTAATTAGTGAGGACTTACAGGGGATTCAGAAATTAATGACATCTTGTTCTTGAGACACTATAACCTGGCATATAGTTGATGCTGAATAAATGAATATATATATATAATATATATATATATATATATATTAGCCAGCACTATCAACACCAGCAAAACAAATAAGGCCTTCAAATAAGAAATATGAAACTTCCTCTGATCACTTTTATTGTAATAATTCAAGCAATTAGACAAGATTCCCCCCCCATTATGTCACCAAAACACAGGAGTCATATGTGTGTGTGAGAATACAGCTTAAGTGTTCTTTAATCAAGATCTGAAGTATTTCAGATTTCAGAGATTTTACTACTGGTGAACAATCCTAAATTGAAAACCTGAAATCTAAAATGCTCCGAAACCCTGAGTTTTTTGAATAACATATCATTACCCAAATTCAGAGCATTTTGAATTTTGAATCTACATATTAGTAATGCTGGAATCATGAGTAACCGAAACTTGTGAATCAGTACACTAAGTGGAAAATTAATGTCTGGTGTAGGAGTCAGGAACTTACAATTCCAGGCCTGGGATTATCTCCTGTGGCCTCAGGAAAGTCACTAATTACCTCTAAGCCCCAAATGATATGTCATACATTTCCTTCCTTTTATACAACTTGGGTTAAATAGAAATGTAGATAAAAGAGAAACATGGGTAGATGTTTTTGAGCTTCTTAAGCTATAGAAGTATTTGATTCTTTTTAAAAATTTTTTAATTTTTCTTTATTAAGCAGAGAGATACAGAGAGAGAAAGAGAGAGAATGAGAGAGCGAGCACCAGGGCTACCACCTTGTGGGTCTGGCTTATGTGGGTACTAGGGAATTGAACTTGGGGCCTTAGGCACTGGAGGCAAGTGTCTTAGCCACTAAGCCATCTCTCCAGCCCCAGAAGTATTTGATTCTTGTACCCCGGGTTCCTCTTGTTTTCTCAAAGTCCCAATATGATGGGCTATCCGTGTGCTTGCTCAGATGAAATATTTCCTAGCTTCCCCTGTAAAAGCAATGTTTTGGACAGAATTTTGGAAGTTACTAGGTGGCTTGGGAAAGCTCTTTGAAACACAAATCTATTTGGATTTTGCCTTTGATCTTTGATCTTCTAAATACTAACCAGGACCTATCTTGCTTAGCTTCTGAGATCAGGCAAGATTGGCAAGTGTTTATGACCATAGACTTTATCCTTCTTTCTTACTGCCTGGAAAAAGACATGGTGGTTAGAGCTTCAGCAGCCTCTTGGAAACACAAATAACTTAAGTGGGGCTGGGGAGATGGTTCAGCAGTTAAAGCACTTGCTTGCAGAGCTTGACTGCCTGGGTTCAATTCCCCAGCCACCCATGTAAAGCTGGACTGGCATTGTTTGCGTTGACAAGAGACACTAACATGCCCCCCCCCACACACACAAATAAATAAAATTTAACAAAGAACTTAAGGATAAGAGAATAGACAAGAGGTGCCTGGGTCCTTAATGACATCACAGACCCACCTTCAGGGCTCCTTGCTATCCATAAGGGAAATATAAATTCCTGGCCTTATTTAAGCAAGTGTAGTTGGAGATTATGTTATATACAGCTGAGCTCAATCACTAACCATTACACACAAAATGACACACCATATAGAAGTCTTAAGTTTTTTGCATCATACTCCCAATACAATTGCTTTGCAAGCTGGGCTCCACAATAAATTCCTGATCAAATTCTCTTTCAAAATATTTTTGTTTTCATTTTAGTCATAGTAAAAATATAATTACATAAGTTTGTCAAAAATTATCTAAATAATCACCTCACCTCAACATATTGCTGTATAATTTCAACACCCTTTTGTCTTTATACCTATAATACATCAGGGCCTATAATCACCCAAAATGACATTATTCAACTTCTAATTTATTAAGAATGCTATTCATGCTGATTTTTAGAATATATACATTTAAAATGTCTCTTTTTAATTAATAATTTTCAAAAAAAGGGCATCATGATTTCACATCATGAAATTGTTATAATATGATTGATGCTGATGGATTAATATACCAGTTTAAATGTGATTGGCTAGTGAGAAAAGGGGACCTGAATAATGATGATATTTTCACAGAAAACCATACATTATAGAGTAATATTTAAACAAGGACAATATGGTTGTTTAGGTCTAAAACCCAAGAGAATTCACAAAACAATGCTGAAATGTGTTATTTAATTTTGTAAAACAACAGGATATAAGGTTAATATTAAAAGCAATGATTCTCTATAGTTGTAGTAAGATACTAGAAAATTAAATTTAAAAAAAAATTTACTTACAATAGTACCACTTATATATACTATTGTTGGAATATATAAAATAACCAGGAATTTGAAGATCTTTATACTAAAAAGTACAAAGCAATGAGAAATATTAAACACAACCTAAATAAACATGTATATCATATTAGTGAATATGAAGGCTCAAAACTGTTAGGCTGGAATTCACCAGTAAGTTCAATGTAATTCTAATCGCCAAGTCTTGTAGATCATGTAAAATATCTTAGCCTTTATAATAGAGATAACAAAGTATGACATGACTATAAGCAAGATGGTGAATTAGAATCATTCTGATTATAGTAGAAGAAAAGGCTAAAATCTACTTTTTAGAGGTTTCATTCAGTAATTTATGAAGAAACATTAACTTCTTGAACAATGGTGGGGGGCGGGGAGGAAGAAAGATCCCAAGTAAGAAGATGACAAAGATGCATACTATAAAGACCTTTTTGTTTACTTATTGCTTGTGTGGATGCAGGTGTATGTGCCCTGTGGCCCCGAACATGCTCACCTGAAAGGGGCACACTCGCCCCTGATGGCTTCAGCCTGTTCTTAGTCATTTAGAATAAGATACAGCTTTACTGATACAAGAGCTTGCTATTTTCCTGCAAGCTCCCGGGATTCCCTGGTCTCTTTGCTCCCCTGAGGTTATAGGTGTATGTGGACAACCCAGTGTTTAAATGGGATCTGGAGATTCAAACGCTTGGCAGTTTCAGGCCCCCTCAGGTCCTTGGGCTTGCAACAGGAAGTGCACCTAACCACTGAGCCCTCTTCAGTCCTGACAAACTTTTAAAAATGTGGTAAGTTCCTAACACCTTTGGTTCCAAGGGTCAAAATTTATGAATTCCTGACCTCACTGGCTCTCAGGAAGAGAGGACACTCCTGTCTCATTATTGTGAATATTTGCTTATGGGACTGAGAGGTGAAGCTACTATATGCACACCATTTTACTCTACTAGGAAATAGGGATGTTGATTGTCCCAAGATATAACTGTTCCAGATGAGATGGTAGGTCAGTGACAATGCTGAGAATGTAACCTATTTTTATCATAAAATGAAATACTTTTAGTACTCTGAAATAGACTTAATAGGCATCAAGTTGACTTGAATTTCAGGACACTGGTAATGAGACTAAACCTGCCAATTTGTGACTATAGTATTCATTCTAGAAAATTCTGAAGAAAGATTATTTTCCTGAGAAATGCAAAAAAGCTAAAAACTGATAACAGTTTCATTGAGTACTATGGTCCCTTTGCTAAAGCAAAAAAAAAATTCTCATGCAGTCTAGATTTTAAATTCTGATTTGTTGATTTACCTATTTTACAAGTAAGACTATCACCTAAAATTCTTACACTGAGTATGTTTTTATTTTCAGGAAGGCAAATCTCTATGTAATATCTTTATTTATTTCAATTTTTTAAGGGCTGGGGAGACATCTTAACAGTTAAGAACACTTCCTGCTTAAGCAGGAGGGCTTCTCTGGCCAGAGACCACCAAGTTCAACTTGCCAAAGCCATGCAACAAGCTGAGCAAGGCCATGTCCATCTGCTACCCATCTGTGGAGGGAGGGAGGGAGGAGTGGAGATGGGAGAGTCTCTGGGGCACCCCACCTTGATGGGGTACGTGTGCATATGCAGATACATGCACCCCATGAGCATGAGAATGTTGGTGTCCTCCTCCTGTCACTCATCAGCTTCCTTCTTTGTGACAAGGTCTCTCCCTCAACCCGAAGCTGCTGCCCACTACACTGAAGCTGCTGCCCACTACACTGAAGCTGCTGCCCACTACACTGAAGCTGCTGCCCACTACAATGAAGCTGCTGCCCACTACAATGAAGCTGCTGTCCACTACACTGAAGCTGCTGCACACTACACTGAAGCTGCTGTCCACTACACCAGCCGGGCATTAACTGGCTTCTGGGTAAACGGAACCCATCTTCTTTCGTGTGTGCATGTGTTTCTTCTTCAATCCTCCTCTTTGGGTTTTCAGGTTTCCCACATATTTTAATTTCTTTTTTTTTTTAAGTTGGCATTTCATTTGGTTTTAAGAGAAACTGAGATCTTTGGCTTGGCTGATTGAGAACTAGTGCGCTGGAGAGCAAGCAAATCAGGATGGGGACTGAAGCCATGTGGGTTTCTTGTTAGAAAACACAAGACCTGTTTATTAGCTCAATCCTGAAAGCTGATGCACTAGCTAAGAGGTCAGGTTTGGGTGCTGTTTGGATCTAGTGATGGCAGCCATTTGCATTTGAGAACCTGATCCCACGTAATTTTTTTTTTGTTGCTATTTTTTGTTGCTATTCTTTTGAGGGAAAATCTCACTCTATTCCAGGCTGACCTGGAGCTCAGTCTCAGTCTGGACTCAAACTCACAGCAATCCTCCTACTTCTGCCTCCCAAATGCTGGGGGCCTACATGATTTTTTAATTTTTAAAAATATTTTTATTTATTTACTTGCAAGCAGAGAGATATAGAGAGATGAGAGACATACAGAGAGAATGGCCACACCAGGGCCTCCAGCTGCTGCAAACGAATTCCAGATGCATGTGCCACTTTGTGTATCTGGATTTACATGGGTTGTTAGGCTCAGTTTAAACACTGAGCCATCTCTCCAGCCCCTACATGATTTTTAAAAAATACTTTGTCTTTATTTTTTAATTGATATCTTTATTATCCAAAATTAGATCTATTGTATGAGCAAATATTATGCTGGTATCCCCATTTCCCTCCTCCCTGTCCCCAATGCACTGGGTATCCCCCTTGTTGGGCATACTGGATAAGTCCATGGAGTGGGGAAGAAATTATACTAGAGGTAGCCAGTTCCCCATCCACCTGCTTTGTGTGTTGTTGCTGAGGGGTGCAATGTCTCTGGATATTCTCTCCTACATGATTTTTTAAAATGATGGTCTAACTATAATTAACCAAGCATTGAGTTTTGGACATTTTTGCTTAGCTTGATTTGTTATTTGTTCATGTATGTGCTATAACAAGCATTTTTTGTGTGTTGCGCACATACATGAAGTGCGTGAATACATATGTACATATGTGTGCATATACATCTGGAGGTCAGAGAGCAACCTCCAGTTTCAATCCTCAGGTAAGCCATCCATTTTTTTAGACAAGGTCTCTCATTGGTCACCAATTAGGCTAGACTGGCTGGCCAGTGAGCCCCAGGGATTAGCCTATCTCTGCCTTCCCAGTGCTGGGATTACAGGGTGGATATTTTACATGGATGCTGAGGATCCATCTCAGGTCTTCATGTTTGCAAAGCAAGTACTACCAACCAAGCTATTTTTCTAGTTCAAAGAAACCATTGTTTATATTAACCTTTTACATAGTTCTTTTTAAAAATTTTTTTTCATTTATTTACAAGCAGAGAGAGAAAGAGAAAGAGGCATGCTAAAGCCTCTTGTCACAACAAACTCCAGATGCACATGTCACTCTGCATCTGGCTTCATGTGGGTTCTGGGGAATTGAACCCAGGCCTTTAGGCTTTGCAGGCAAGAGCCTAACCTGCTGAACTATCTCTTCAGCCCCCTTTTACATACTTCTGTGCTGTTCTGATAAATGCCCAGACATAGACAGTAAAACGTTGTTTAAATGTTTTAGTCAATTTTCCCTTCAGGGTGAAAACTACCAGATTGTTCCCATTATAGTATATGAGAGAACCTCGTTCTTTACCTCTCTGCCTAGTCATCATTTCTTTTCATCATTGCTAATTTTAGAAGTAGAATGATATCTTGCTGCTGAGATATATTATAAATACAGAAATACTTTTTCAACAAACGTTTCTTGAACATTTACCATGATTTGTAAAAATGCAAGCAAAAACCAACAAAGCTATTCCTCTCACTTACATAGACATTATTATTAATCCAATAATCAGAAATAAGCCTAGCAAATGGTTCTTGCTACCCACACTGTGAAAATGGTGCTGAGATCTTCTAAAGCAGAGTTCCCTTTTTAAAATGTTGGGTTGGAGAAGACTCCCCTGAGAACTAAAGTTAACAATAAAGAGAATGATAATGGGAACTGGAGAGATGGCTCAGTGGTTAAGGTGCTTGCCTGTAAAACAGAAGGACCTGAGTTTGATTCCCCAGTACCCGCATAAAGCCAGGTACACAAAGTGGCACATGTGTCTGGAGTTCATCTGCAGTGGCTAGAGGCTCTGGTGTGCCCAATCTCTCTCTCTCTCTCTCTCTCTCTCTCTCTCTCTCTCTCTCTCTCTCTCTCTCTCTCTCTCTCTCTCTCTCTCTCTCCTCCCTGTCTAGGCTATCCATGGCCCCCTGTCACTGATCCAGATGACCCATGGAGGAGGATATCCAGCTGATTGGGGATGGGGGAGGAGGGGCATCGGGGAATTGGGGATAACAACTCATTGTTTGCTCACTAAATAATGTAACTCATTATGGACAATAAAAAAAGGAATCAGAAAAAAATAAAGTATCTAGATCACAAAAAAGAAAAGATAATGATAACACACTGACATAGCACTATGCTCAAGCTCTATTCTTGGCATATCACATCTAGCAATGCACTGACCTTTATGAGGAAATCTTATTATTTCCATTTTACAGGTGATAAACTGAGTGAGAAAGTTTAATAAATGTGATTACTGTCACATACTTAGAGAACGAGGTCACCCGGATTCAATCCCAAGTGAGCTAGCACAGTCAGGGCTACGTGCCACCACCTCTCCGTGATGTTCCTCACCCTGTGCCCACACCAGGCTCAGCGCTTCCATTCTGGGGCCCCATAACAAGGAAGGATGAGCTGCACTGCTCCAAGAAGTAGCGAGCAGCCATCGTCCATTCTCTGCATGCATAGCAAGCCTGGCTCAAGTACTGCAGAGACAGGAGAAAGGGTTTCCTTGTGTTTTTTTGTTTGTTTGTTTGTTTGTTTTGTTTTTGTTTTTCGAGGTAGGGTCTTGCTCTAGCCCAGGCTGACCTAGAATTCACTATGTAGTCTCAGAGTGGCCTTGAACTCGTGGCGATCCTCCTACCTCTGCCTCCCGAGTGCTGGGATTAAAGATGTGCACCACCACGCCTGGTGGGTTTCCTTGTTTTTAAACTGGCGAAAACAAATCACCTAGGCTAATGATTTTTTGGAATTATCTGTTACGACATATTTGAACATGAAGCACCACTGTTCGCCAGGATGTGGGAGAAAAATCTACCATTTCTGATTTCTTAAACCTCTCCAGTGAACAGTGACTACCGTACCTGATGGCTGCATGCCTGAGTGCACTGGATTCTTCTATTTCTGCTAAGCACATTAGGCTTCTAAACACTTGGGGTGGTTTACAACCAACACTAGGTTAACTGACTGAGCAACAGAAATGAGAACTGCATTCCCTAAATTCCACAAAAAAAAAAAGGGAAAAAAAAAAAAAAGAGACAGGGGCCCTCCCTACCCAGAAGCTCATTCAGGACCGCCCTATTGTCCTAAGGTTGTAGACAGAAGCAAGGTATCATACACAATGTCATCTTCACCAATGAGCTAAGCAGTCAACGTCGCCCCTCCATACTAGTGTACACCTTCTAGGCATCTGCAAACCTACGGTACTCTATCTCGTGTTTGGATACTGTGAACATCAGGTTCGAATAAATCAGAGTAACAGAAACTCAGCTTTGCCAAAGATGCAAGTTTTAAACATAATGCTGAGAAAATGCTAGAGGATTTCATTAATCATATGGAAAGCCATCTTAACAAACAAATGATTGGCAGACTGAAGGCAGTTAACAGTCCAGAGAGCAACTGTGGAGAATTCTCAAGTATGATACATACAATAGGTATTTCAAAAGAAAATGAATTCATTCTTTAAGAACTGAGAGCCTCTTATCAAACAAAACAACACACACACACACACACACACACACACACACACACACACACACAAAGATCCACAGAATAAGCCAAGGGAACATTCATGAAAAAGCAACTTTCTCTTATTGGCCTGGCTGAGAAAAAGGTAACTGATGAAGGATTCATTTATGCTTAATTTAACAAGAAAACTGTATCCCCACAATAAGCGCTTGAGTCGCTTCTTGTTCATTCTAAATATTAGCATAATTTTGGGTATATACATTTTGTTAAATAGAAGACTTTTATAATTGTAAGTTTATTTTTTACAAAGTGAAGTCTATGCAGAATCAACATTAATAAAGGAACAAAATTCTGACATATGGTACTGTATGAATGAAACATAACAACATTATGGTAAACAAAATAATCCAGATAGCTGGGTGTGGTGGCACATGCCTTTAATCCCAGCACTTGGGAGGCAGAGGTAGGAGGATTGCCATGAGTTCAAGGCCACCCTGAGACTACAGAGTGAATTCCAGGTCAGCCTGGGCTAGAGCGAGACCCTACCTCAATAAACCAAAAAAATAATAATAATAATAATCCAGATAAAAAAGGACAAATCTTATGATTCTTGTTTCTTTCATTATTAACTTTGGTGTGGAGTCTACTTTGATACAAGGCTCGCCACTTCTTGTTTGCAGCTTCAGTTAACTTGGTGCTTTGCGTTCTATCCTTTGATAGTTTGTGACATGGTTGTTGGCCAGATGGATTTCTTGGAGGCAACAAACAGATCTTGTTTTTAATCCAGTCATCTAGTCTGCATCTTTTCATTGGTGAATGAAGTTCATTTACATTTAGGGTTAGTGTGGATTGAACTGGATCTCCCCCATAAGCTTGATTCTCAGCTGACAGTGGGAGGCGGAGCCTGGCCACAAGGGATGAGTTTTAGGAGTGGCTTGGGGATGTCAGCCAGCTCCCCTGCTGCTGTTACCACCTTCTGTGGTAGAAGTGATGCCCAGCCTCTGCTCAAGCCATCCTTCTCCCCCCCCCATAATAGAGCTTTCCCTTGAGATTGTAAACCAAAATAAAAATAATAATAGCTTAAAAAAACCTTTCAAGCCAGCAACAAGGAAATGATAGCTGTTATTACAGAGAGAGACTTGCTGTTCCCTAATATTTTGTTGTGTGATGTTCTGGTTGGCTGGAGGGCTGGCATTCTACAGAGTATGCTGATTTGCTCTGTTAGGTATAGTTGATTCTTTCCTGTGTTTTCTTTATCTGCGTTGTATTAACAGATGGGGCTTTCTTTTTTCCTGTAAAGTTTTCCCCCCCAGAATTTTCTGTAGAGCTAGCTTGGTTGACATAAATTGCCTCAGTTTGTGGGTTTATGGAATGTGGAAGTTTTGTCAACCACTGTGTCCCACTGCGCTAGCTCACAAAGGAGGCAGGATGGTGATGGTGGGGAGCAGACAAGCATTCATCCACAGTGGAGCCCCAAGGGTATACCTACTTACCCACATGTAAGCTTGAAGTGCTAAGGTCCTTTGTGGACTAATATTAAGGATTCACCTGTGGTGATTGCAGACCTGTGTCAGGGCTGGGTGATGGTCTATAGGGACTGCTGATCTGGTGAAGGACATATGCTGAGGAGGATCTTGGGCATCCTCTCCAGCAGCTTTGGTTGTTCAGCTTCTCTAGGCAGCCAAACGTTGGGCCTTTGCTGTCTAAGGGAAACCCTGGCCTCGCCATGGTGTCTCTGGTCAGATGGTTCTGAGGAGCAGACTAGAATGTTTTTCCATCTTGATTCACTGGAGAGGTCTTTATTCTATGCCAGGGAGGGTGAATCCTGGTTGGGCTACAGCTGCTGATTGCTCAGTAGTGTATGAAGCTACAGAGTTTCCTTCCCACCCAGTCAGAATGGCAACCACCAAGACAAACAACAAGTGTCAATGAGGATCTGGAGAGAAGAACCTTATACACGGCTAGTGGGGATGTAAGGTGGCATGGTCACTGTAGAAACCAATATATAAGTTCCTCAAAAACCTAAAAATAGAACTACTATATATCCATCCATTTCACTCCTGGATGCATAGTGGAAGGAATTTAAGAGCATACCACAGAGATACTTGCATATGCATTAACAGATGAATGAATAAAGATGATGTTGTACATGTGTGACAGTTTAGGCAAGCTCCATAGACCCCCCTCCCCTTGAGTGGGAGGTGTCTCTAGCCAGAGCCCACACCTGGATGCAAAAACTGATTGGTCAGTTATAGACCAATCAGCTGTCTCTCGGACTTACCTAGTGGAAGTTTTAAAACTTCCCTAGAACAAAGGGCAGTCTCTTCCACATGGCATCCTAGAAGGAGGACTTTCATTTTCCAGGTAAGACCCCTCACTCTGGTTGGGGTGAGGGGGACTCAAGATCTTTCCCATTTGAACCTTTTTTCTCATGATGGGAGCCCTCTATTATCTTTCTTTTTCCTACCTATTTAGTTCAACATCATAGATTTGGCTAAAACCTCTCCCACGTGTTCTCCCCACACCGATGGCTGGAGAACTCTGTAACTCCCCATGTTCCCTTAAATAAAGCCTCCCACTATACCTTAATATCTGGTTGTCTATGATTTTAATTCTTTAATTTTGGAGACAAGAATTCGGGTACTCCTTAAATTTGGGGGTGCATTGGAATTTTTGCTGGGCATTATCTAAATTCTAACCCCCAGCTCACCCCACTACACATGTACATAGTGGAGTTTTATTCAGCTCTAAAGAAAAATGAAATGTTATTTGAAGGAAAATGGATGAAAGTGGAAAATACCATGTTAAACGAAATAAGCCAGACTTACAAACACCTCATATGTGGAAAGACTATGTATTATTTATATATGTATGCATGTATGTGTTTGTGTGTGTGTGTGTACTTACCTACCTAATGAAGTATGAGTGGGAAAGAGGGGAGCTAAATTTAGGGGAGCCAAAAGAGGTTAATGGGAGTGAAGACAAATACCTCATGTTTTCTCTAATATTCTTTTATTTTTACAATTTTTTATTTGTTTGAGAGACAAAGAAAGGTGGTGGGAAGGGGGAGTAAGGCATGCCAGGACCTCTTGCTACTGAAAATGCACTCCGGATGCATGCACTGCTTTTGCATTGTCTTTACATGGGTATTGAGAAATCAAACCCAGGCCAGTAGGCTTTGCGTGTAAGCCTTTAACCACTTAGTCATCTCTCCAACCAATACACAGGATGTAGATTTAACTGTGCATGTGTGCATGTGTGTTTATGTACATATAGATTACACAGAGGAAGACGGGAACCTATCTGGGCTAGAAAGAGGACCAGCAAAGGGAAAGAGAAAGGCCAAGGGGGATCATGGAGAAAGAATATTGTGAGCATAGAACAATGATACAGGAAACTGCCAAAATGAAACCTATTATGTTTTATGCTATAAAAAGTCAGTTAAAATCTAACTTCAAAAAAAGACTAAGAAATAAATCTAATATACTGAGAAACTATGGGAAGGAAGAACTTAATGGATAAAGGTTAGGTACACAGAGGAAAAGAAGACATCTTTATTAGGACAACCAGACACATTGAAAAGGCTTATTTGTCCACATTCTTTACTAGTTAATGGGAAAGATAGCAGCACAAACATCGATGTGCCAATGATTTCATATTTCACAAGGCTATTTCAGAGACTCCAGTATTTATTAATTAAAAGTATGAATATTCTGGATAGTCAGACCACATGTAGCAACGGGTGCAATGGTGGTTTGTTTCTTGTGGGGGAAACAAACTGCTCTGTGATTGAACTTGAGGCCTGCTCCACAGGAGGGAATTCCTGCCCGATACTGAAAATCTAATCAAAAGCCTATGGCAGGGAGGTCATAAGCCCTACAGGGAAAACTACTACTATTGTCTAGCTAAATGCATATATTATGCCCATCAAACGGCCCTCTAAACACTTATGTTTATGCCTACATATTAATGACACTCTTGCTTTTGGTTGAGAAGGTTCTCTTTTCAGGTGGTGGTGACCACTGGGGTAACTCAAAACTCACCATAGTGATGAGAAGAAGTGACAGTGGAGCGTTCAGCACTAAGTATGGCATCTCTGCCACATCTTTAAAAGCTCAGGGTCCACTGTGTAAGAAATGGTGGAAAGAACATTAAAAGCCTAAGGAAGGAAAGGAGAGCTCACAATACTGTCTTCCAGACACAAAGTGGCCTAGATATTCGTGAGCTCACAGTGGCTGATGCTACTTACATGAGAGCTGCATAATAGGAGGAAACGAATGACATCAAAATATAAAAAAAGACTACTTTGAAAGAAAAAGAGATTCAGTAAGGGAAAAGGGGAGGGTGGTGGAAGGGGCTTATGATCATAATATATTTCTTATATTTATGGACATTATCAATAAAAAGTTTTTGAAAGGCTGACAAAAAAAATAATATTATGTACAATGTTGTAGTGGTTTAAGTTAGATGTCCTCTATTAGCCCATGTGCTTTGAATGCTTGGTCCCCAGCCTGTGACACTGCATGCCTATAGCTGCAGTGCTGAACGTGGCAGAGACAGAAGAACTGCTGGGCTCTCTGGTCAGCCTTTAACCAAAGAAAGGGGAGCTATTGTTACAGCAAAATAAGATAGAAGAGATATAAAGGACACCTGATGTCTTCCTCTGGCCTCTGCACCATGCACACACACACACACACACACACACACACACACACACACAACCAAATACTGAGAAATGAGTATATATGCCCACAAAGTACACAAATATAAATATTAGTCTTATCCTTAGTCAAAATGCACAGACAAATAAGGAGAACAAACTAAGAATTTGTTGTATATTAACCCAACAGGCAGAACAGAGAGAGCACACTACTGAAATAAAAACTATGAATGACATCAAACATTGCACTCAATGAAAGTCAGGCATATCCGAAGAGACAGAATGATCTATGTGATGCTGGTCACTTCTGGGGCTGATATTGATTAGGAAGGTCGGAAGGAAGCTTTCTGAGTGATGGTAGTTCTCTATCTTGGTGTGAGAGTTGTTTAAGTGATGTTTTTATGTCCCTCCCCATATTATGCCAGGGTGGTAGGGAGACTCAAGGTACAGGAAGGGACGAGTGGGTCTTCAAGCAGGCGCTGAGTTCCAGAAGACTCTCCTCATCATAGGCTCCTGCACTCGGTGAGCATCAGGACTCTTCCAACAGATGCGCCTGGCTACACCCCCCCTCACACTGGGGGACTCTGCTCCTGAAGGTCAAGCCATGGCTTGAAGCCCTCCTGCTTGTTTCTTTGGTCTTTCTCCAGTGCTCAACTAACATTGTCAAAATCCTTTCCTATTTCTCGTCATGCTTTTTCCAGAGAAGATGCTGTCGTGATTTATTTCATGCTGATGGGAGCTTTAAATTAATTTGCCAAGAAATATTCTCTAGGAGCTAACTCATACACAGATGAGTTTGCTGGATATACCAAATCCATACTTATATATTTTTTAAAGCTCTCAGTGAAATTTTAGTACACAAATTTTTACTTTGCTTCATGATAGCATTTTAAAACGTTTAATTTAAAAAAAAAAAAGAAAAAAATTGTAAACTGTGCTAGGCTTCTTGTAAATATATTCTTTGTGAATATACTCAATAAACATGAATATATTCCTTCATAATGAATATATGCTGCTTATGAATATATTCATGAATATATTCTTTTTTGCCCTGTTGGGAAAATGCTTTAATACAGTTTAAAATTAATGAACATGAATATATTCATGAACATTTTTATAAGTTTATATTCATATTCATGAGCTATGTTCTTGACCATATTGGGACATTTTAAAATCCCATTTAAAATTTAATGAATATCAATACATTCACTAAGAATATATTCACATTTTCATCAACATATAGTCATATTCATGGACTGTATTCTTGACCATACTGGAAAACTTTGAACTCAGTTTTAAATCTGATGAATATTAATAGATTCATTAAGAATATATTCATAAGAATAAGCTCATATCTCTTATGTATATCTAAGGAAAAGTATACTTATAAGTCAGTTAATTTAATTCACAAAATGACCATTCCTTAAAGCAGGGCTAAGAACAACGAAACTGCTTAGTTCTGATAAACTGTCACACTTCCTTTCAGATAGTGAAATTCATTTCTGCAGAGTGGTGGTACTTCTCAGATATCACAGGTTCAGAAACAGCTCTCATTTTCTGGTTTTCTACAGTACACTGACTTGGAACAAATCTAGGACTAATGATTTTTTTTTGTTAGAATATAGAAACTTCTGGTAGGTCCATCACATGCTTATCTAACTTTTTTTGGGGGGGATGGCTAGATTTGAACCTAGGACAACACACATGCAAAGGCAGGTGCTCTACCTTGCCCACCATCACCATTATTATCTACCTTTAGCTACCATTTTGAAAATTTTCTTATTTTTTAAATTTTTTAAAAAAATATTTTTTGAGAGCGAGCAAGAAAGAGGCAGACAGTGAGAGAGAGAATGGGCTCACTGGGGCCTCCAGCCACCAAACAAACTCCAGACACATGCGCCACCTTGTCCATCTGGCTTTACATGGGTCCTGGGGAATGGAACTAGGGTCCTTCTGCTTTACAGGCAAACGCCTTAACCGCTAAGCCATCTCTCAGCCCTTATTTTTAACTTCTTGACAATCCTCATACACATATACAATGCTCCCTGATCATCATCCCCTTCTACCATCCCACCCCTTTGTCCAGGCTCTTTAAACCCCGCTGCGCTGAATCCCTTCTTTCCAACGAATCCCTCTTCTGTCTTGATGCCATTTCCCTCCTCGTATTATGCGGCTCTTGTGCAAGCAGTGACAGCCGCTTAGAGTTCACCTTGCGCCTGGAAGACAGTGTTGCAAAGCACCCTCACCCATCGGGCATTCTTTCTGCAACCTCTTCCATGATGGCCCTTGAGCATCCCAGGCTGTGACTGAGATGTCTTAGTGCTGAACCGTCACTTCTGTCACCTTGATGCATTTTCAGTCTCCCCAGCAGTCACCGCCAGCTATCATTTTTGCTCAATTGTCAAGAATTGGTTTTCTAAAAACATTTTTATTTATTTATTTTAGAGAGGAGAAATCATGAGCTCCATGCTGTTTCCTGATGGTGGATGTGGTGAGTACATGCTTTATGTTCCTGTTGCCGCAGTGAGAGCAACTCTCCCCACCACGCACCACCTGCCCTGTCATGACATCTTCCTTTTGTCAGATATGCTGTCACAGCAATGACAAAGTAACACAGATGCTTACTCTCCTCATAATGCCTAGTTGCTCTAAATGTTCTAGACGAGAGGGGTCTAAGCTTTAAGGCAAGATGATAGACAAGCATAAAACCAGTATCTACCTTGAAGAGCAATGTGTTAAAAAAAAAAACCCCAAAAAAAGACGATATGAAATTCCAAATAGTTAAAACTTTAAACAAGACCAAAGGGACTATTTTTTCATCATTCTAAAATATTTAAGGCATTGTTTTCTATTTATTTAAGTGTAATTCAGAACTTTAGGGCTGGGGATGGCTCAGTGGTCAGAAGTGCTTGCTGAGTCTTCAGATCCTGGTTGGATTCCCCAGTACTCACATAAAGCCAGATGCACAAAATGGTGCATGCATCTGGAGCTTGTTTACAGCAGCAAGAAGCCCCAGCATATCCATCCTTCTCCTCTATCTCTCTATCAAATAAATAAATAAAGTCGTTTTTAAAAGAACTTAAAAAAACGTTAATGTAATAGAAATTCTGGTGTTGCTTTTATTCAACTTTAATGATTACTAAACAAATAAAACCAGATAAACTAGAACATGATTCCCCACACAACCCTCCATAGAGTCAATAATAATTAGCATCAGGCCCTATCTGCTTTATCCAACCATGTCTGTGTACATATGTAATTATGTACACATGCACGCTTCCTGCTGAGCAGGTTGAAAGTTGCAAATATGACCTTTCTAGGATTCTCCCTAAGTGCTGCTTGCCTCGCCCTGTTTGCACTGTTATTTCCTTCCCCTATCACCTCCCTCTCCTCACCTCAGCACTCCAGATGTTAACTTAAGGAATGGTGAAGAACACATACAAACCTGGAAAAGCATGACTCAGCTGTAACTGTGTGGCTGTTTCCAGAGGTAGCCTGCTCTCAGTCCAAATAGATTAGCCTTCAATGTGGATGGGCCTCGTCTAATCAACAGAGCTGGGAGGGAGCAAATCCAGAAGGCCAATGGATCTCTCCTGTCCTGCCTTGCACAGATGTCAATAAGAGGCTCTTGAGCTCTTTGACTACGGGACCCACAAGTAGCCCCCAGGTTCTTGGGCTTGAACTGGGCATTAAAATATCAGCTTCCCAGGTACTGAGGACCTGGAGAATTGAACTGAGTCACACCCACTGTCCCCAGCCTGAATATGGCCTGTCATGACACTGTACAGCCTCTATAATCATGTGAGCCAATTCCTTAAAGTGCCCCCTCTTGTATATCTATGTACATATCCCAGTGACTTTGTCTTTGGTTATCCCCAGCAGACCTCCCTATCACGGCGAACCATTTTGATAACCTAGTGCATGTATCATTATATACTTATTACATGTTCTTCTAACCACACACAATACATTCACTTATGTAGTACTCTCATTACTTTGTAAAAAATAATCATGCACATGTTTTCTACATCTTGCTTTCCTTTACTCAAATATACCTTAAAAAACTCTTTTTAGAGGAGAGGGATATATATATATATATATATATTGTAAATGAACAGATTACTAGGGGTGGTCTCAGGCTGGCCTTGAACTCACAGCAATCTTCCTACCTCTGCCTCCTGAGTGCTGGGATTAAAGGTATGCGTCACTATGCCTGGCTTCGTTATTTTCAATAACTGTACTAAGATATATTTCACATAGCACAAGTATATTTGAAATGTACAATTCAAGTGTTTTTGGGCAAATCTGATCATATCAATTTTCAATTATTTCCAGCCAGGCGTTGGGGTGCACTTGCAGCCCTGGGGAGAACAGGACCAGAGGATCACAAGTTCGAGGCCAGCCTGGGCTACATAGAGAGATGCTGCAGAGAGAGTTCAGCTGGAAAGCGCTTACCTTGCAAGCACTTGCTTCCAAGTACTCACAAAAACGCCAGGCGTGGTGGCACATGCTGATACTCCCAGAGAGGTAGGGATGCCCAGGGCTTGTTGGCCAGCCAGAATAGCCTAAGTGGTGAGTTCAAGGCTGAGACCCTGTCTAAAAAAACAGGTGATGGCATAACTGAGACTTGACACCCCAAACTGTCCTCTGTCCTCCGCATACAGCTGCACATATATGCTCACTCACACAAATGAAGATTAAAAACTACATTTTTATCACTCTTAAAAGAAATCTTTTACCTAATAACAGTTCTTCTCAATTCCCACACCAATCCACTGTCAGTTGTAGACAACTAATAAAGTGTCCATAGATTTAGTCTATCTATTTCATGTGAATGAAGTCTTTGGTTTTGTTTTGTTTTTTCCAGGTAGGGTCTCACTCTAACCAAGGCTGACCTGGAGCTACCTCACTAGTCCCAGGCTGGCCTTGAACTCACAGCCATCCTACTTCTTCCTTCCAAGTGCTGGGAATAAAGGCGTGTGCCACCATGCCTGGCTGTAAATGAAGTCTTAGCCCAAATGCCCATCACTGGACAAATGGATATCAAAGTTGTGGTACATATACGCTATGGAATTCTACGCAGCTTAAAGGAAAAATGACATAATGAAATTTAAAGAAAAGTGGATGGACTTGGGGCAGATCATTCTTAGCAACCTCACATAAGATCAGAATCAAGCACTGCATATTCTCCCTCATGCTTGGTTCCTAACCA